>SJYX01002168.1:231926-280443 GCA_006410675.1 Oreotragus oreotragus | reverse complement strand
GGGGTCCAAATTATTTTTTAATTGACTTTCGGGAAATGGCAACCCACTCCAGTATTCTTACCTGGAGAATCCCATGGACAGAGGAACCTGGTGGGCTACAGCCCACGGGTCGCAAAGAGTTGGACACGACTGAGTGACTTCACTTTTCTACCTTTAAGGTACCCATAAAATCTGCACAAAATAAAATGATCTCTAGCCAATCAGAGGGCAATTTCAGAATCTTTCTAGGTGCTTCAGGGTAACTAGCAACAGTTAACTATATCGTGCTAGTTATAGGTATAATAAGAGTATCTAACATTTGCTGGGTGCTTATTAAGTGCAGAGCACTGTCCTTGGTAACTTGTATCCATCCCATTTAACCCTTGAAGGTAGCTACCATAATTAACCCCATTTTACACACTAGTAACCAGGGGCGCAACATCACACAGCTAATTAGTGAGTAAAGGCAGCACAGGCATGCAGGTCCCTGGAGTCTGGCTGCAGAAGCCAGGCTCTAACCACTTGGCTGTAAAACACTAACTCATTTTTTTGTTGTTAAAGGGGTGTGGGGGGGGGTTAGGTGGGGAGTGATCAGTATTTTAACTAACTGGCCTCCTAATGGAGTTAGGAGAATCAAAACGAAAGCTAGAGAAAGGGAGAAAACAAGACTCTGTTGGCCGAGCAGAGGCCATAACCCATTCTTTTGCTTATCTTTAAACTTAAGAGCAAAGGCAGACACGTAAGAGTTTTTAACTTGCCAGATATTCTTTTAATGAGAATTATAAAAGACCAAAAACATTTTTTTGCAAATTGCTTTTGAAACAAATGATTTGCTTTTAATTACAAATACTGTGTGAGACGATGCCTTCTTTTGCAAAACCAATAAACACAAGAACAAATTTTAAACATATGTGATTTGTCCAAGATATGTGGGGGGAAGGGGGAGCCTGATTTTTTTCCCCAGTATTTAAAAAAAGAAAAAATCAGTACTCCCTAACCTTACAAAGAATAAGTTTGAAGGTATGACTCAACTGGAGAAGAGAGGGAGACCATTTTATAGCTGCTTTAACTAGTTTCTGATAATTCTTCTGATGTTATCTTTCCTTTCTGAAACTCGTATCTTCACAAAACAGTTGAATTTAAAATATTTCTAATGAACTGATTAATGGGGGAAAAGAAAATATGTATCGAACACATGTATAAATTTTACCATCAACAATTATGCATATCAAAGACACTAACTTTAAAAGGTACAAAAAAAAAGTGAGGAAAAACCTGAATTACAGAAAAGAAAGTCAAATTTATTTAATGAAAAACTAGAATTAATAAAAATTAGCAAATACACACAGAAAAAAAATATACACACACAGCAGCACTATGTATTGACTCACATAGGGGAAAAGCAGTGGTCCAAGACCACTCAACATGGCTTGTCAGTTAAAGGAAAAAAAAAAAAATCCAAACACACTCACACGCGCACACACGCACACACACACACACGCACAGGCACACAAGAAAACAAGAACCCAGTATTTTTCAACAGTACACTCAATCTACAACAAACACAAATTCAGAATTATTTTACAATGCTTCCTTTCTTAATACAAAAGATGCCCATCTTGGGTGTATATATATATATATATATTTATTTTTCAGTGGTTTACTGTTGACTTATTTTTAAATATATTAGTGTTATTACATGCAACTGTTTCCTGTATTTAACAGCCTTTCCTTTTATTTACCTTCATGTGTCTAGCTTCCACCTACCACAAGTTTTTGGTTGGTAGGCAGACAGGTGCCTTATTCTCTGTGAAATCAAATGCAATGGTTTTAAACACTGGCCAGAAAATGTCTGATTGCCATTTCAACACATGGAAATAGTTACATTGATGCCTAAATTGCCGTTTTCTGCAAAGAGCTGTGCGATGCTGGTGTCAAAGACTAGGCAGTCGCTGTTCATAATGGCTGTGGCAATCCCCTCATGAATAGACCGAGGAGTGGCTTCCCAAGTCAATCGCCGCCTATGACCATTGAGCTCAAGTCGATAAGCAAAATTTTCAGCTTGCTTGCGCGTTCCTATCAGCTGTACAATCGCAAAGAATTGCTGGTGACCATCATATTTTTCCTGTTTCTCCAAGACCAACATGAAGTGAAAGCCAAAGCAGGACTGCATCATCACCCAGTCAACAGCACCAGGAAGATTAATGTCTGTAGCAAGGAAAACTATGTCCTCTCCCTGCAGGGTGGTGATGGACTTATGCTGGTGCATGAGGTGCGGCATGACAGCATCCAGGGAGCCTTGCCACTTACAGGAGGCACCGGGGCAGGGGCAGGAGTAAGGCCTGAACTCACAGAGCTCTTCGTGGTCCGCCTTCTCTGTGTGAGGCAGAGTCACCTCACACCCAGAAGAGGCGTACTTACAAGGGAAGAGCACGGAGTTGGCCACCTTCTCCATGGCCAAGTTGCGAATGGATCCCAACGGGCCCCGGCAAGTGGGACAACAGGTGAGCTTCGGGCGACAGTTGCTGCAGACGAGGTGGCCACTCTGGCACTGGAGAATGGGTGGCAGCACATAGTCGAAGCAGACTGGGCACTCAAAGAGGCTCGCCAGGTCATTGTTGGAGGCAGTCGTGCCCGTCAGGGCAGGCACCCTCTGGGATGGCGCACACTTTGAGGTTCCAGTAGGTAATGCTGTTGCAGTCTGACGGCTCATTTCTGTAATAAAAAACACAAATAAAAGTATGAGGAGGCAGGAGAAAATTAATTATAACTATAGCATGTTTTATATGAATAACATTTACTTGCCTAAAATACTTAAGTTTAGTGCAAAATTTGCTGTAAGCAAAATAAAGGAAAACAAACAGGGTTTAAAACAACATAGATTACACCAAATATGTGCACTGTACATTGGATAAAATCTGTTTTCACAATGTTCCAGAGCACATTCCCTTTTTCTAAAAAAAAAAAATGTTTAAAAAATCATCCTTGAATGGACTACATGGAATAGATGCTAAAATAGAAACTTGGATCCTATACAACTAAGGAACACTATATAAACAGTTTAAGTTCAATGAAATCAGTTTTGACTGGAATTTCCCCTGCCTGTGTTCAACTGCCCTGCTCATTCTCTCTTTCTTCCCCATTCTTAAGTCAGCTGTTAACAGCCTCAGTGAGCTATACATGATCCAAAGGATCACCAGGGTACTGACTTTTGATTACTCTTTCTAAGGGTGAGTATTATCTGCTCAAGAGATCTATCTGGGAAGGGAAGGTCTCCTGCCATCCCATCATCCATCTCCATGGAATGCTAACACCAGCTAGATCTTCACCTTATTTCCTACCCATCTGTGACTCCCTTCAAAAGTGAGGAAGTATACAGGAGAAATAGAGGGCCACCCTCTAAAAGGTATGAGTCTGGTATTCAGAAGTAAATCATTCGGTCCTACTTCCATTCTACAATATAAATCAGGTATAATTTGCAAACAAGAAGGAAAGTCAGGAAAAGATAAAAGAATAAATAGTGTCACAGAGACTCACACAACATTAGGGGTGAGGGACAGAGTCAACAGGTAAAGAATTCCTTATATTCTATTATAGAGTTCACCAACGTTGCTGAAGCATTCCTCGGCACAGTACTAAACATTATTTAAGAAATAAATGCCATCTGGAAGAAATGATCAACAACGTTAACTAACCTGTCAAGCTGAATTAAAGATAAAACGAGCATCTTTTCCCAGGATATAGTGCGCTGCTTTCTTAGGGATGACAAAAAATCAGTCCATTAATGTCCTAAGAGTATATACTCAATAACCACAAGCCATATCTCTACAAAATCAAAATTTAACAACTCCTAAAAGTCAATGTTTCCTTAATTATAATTGTTATTCTGTTAGAATTTAACGTTGAAAAAATAATGCTGGTTATCAATGAGATCACATAAATGCAATTTGGGTTCTATTACTCATAGATAGGACGTCCCAGGTGGCTCGGTGATAAAGAATCCACCTGCCAAGGCAGAAGACACAGGATCGATCCCTGGATCGGAAAAATCCCCTGGAGGAGGAAATGGCAACTCACTCCAGAATTCTTACCTGGGAAATTCCCATCGACCAAGGAGCCTGGTGGGCTGCAGTCCACGGAGCCACAAAGAGTCAGACCCCACGCACTGACCAGCTGAGCACAAGCACACACCCACAGGTCACTCAAGGACAGACCCCTTAAATGGGGACAGAGAGGGAAACCTCTCCCCCAGGAAACCCCAAAACAGGCCAACCCCACTGTCACTAAGGAATATTCTAGAGTTCACGGGGAAACAAAAGTACCACAAGAATTCTATCATAACATGGCTCATCACATAGGCTTAAGACACCAGGAATCAACTCTCATCACTGAAGCCCTATATAACCAAAGTGTTCAGCCCAACAAAAACACTATAAAGGAACTCTCATGAAATCCTGTTTACCTCTGAGATTTTTTCTGCATATGATGCTCCATGCATTTTACTTTAGGTCACTAGTAAAACAGTGGCTTAGCATTGCCAAAGGGTCCCGAATGTATGTTTATTTCATGGTCCATTTTATGCGGCTCATTTAAGAGAGCAACATAGTAACTGGGAAGTAATTCCCTGGGCACAAAATCTAAGCTGATTCTTTTCAAATCACTAAACCAAAACCAGCTGGTCACTAAACTCAGTTTGTATTCAACATAATATAACTACTAAGCAAGAAAAGTATTACTGTTTAATTTTTTGACCTAGAAAAAGTTATACATTTATCAATAGTCCAGACTCACATTACAATATACATTATTATTTTCCCAAACATACAAAGCTCAACTTAAAATTCCTATTCAAAGTGTGAAAACAAGCAAAATACGGCTTCAATTTCTGGTGAATTTAAAGTATTACAGACAGTAGCTGCTAAAACTTCCCAAAGTTCGGAAGGCGGAACTCAGTCCATCTTACACAGAAAAATAATCCAAACACAGCACAGCAGCCGTGCAGTAGGAACCAAGGACTGAAGTGTCTGGAGAGCTCTGCAGCACTCACGGCATAACCTGAAGTTTTGTTTAAACTGAGAAAAGCACAGCTGATCAAAGGATCATCACTGCCAGCTCATTTTTGTTGCAGCAATTCCCTGGTCCGTTTCAGAGGCTCAAAACAACTTTCCCGTTCCACATTTTAAGCAACACAGTCTCTTAATAGCAGTACCTTTTCTCTTCCTTGTCCCAGATGCTGGTAAACAAGTGAGCAAGACGCCTCTCCAGGAGTACAGAAAAGGTAAGGGAGACTTCCCGGTCATAAGTCAGAGAGCTCATAGCCTTTCCCCCAGAAGCAAAGACAACTTGCAACAGAGGGCTCTCCTGGATACCTTCTGTTCCTAAACATGTCCCGGGTCGAGTTTTCAAAAGAAGGCACATGCCCTACTCCATACACTCCATTCACTCCTCAGAAGCACTGGCTACTGAAGAAGAGAACTGATGCCCCCTCCGGTTCCAAGAGGAGTCGACCACACCTCCTCAGGAGCTCAAATTCGCCTGCGTCTCCAAAAATGGGAGCCATTGCTGAGCTGTCCTCTGCTGGGCCCTAAAACCTTCGTCTGTCTCGGAAGTCTGTCTTCCCCAAATTCATCGGCTAGGCTCCTGCCAGCTCGGTGAAGAACAGGCAGAAGAGTGCGTAGAAGCGAATGGTCGACTACGTGCGCTCTTGGTCAGCTCAAGCCACTACTGCAGGATCCGGCCCGCAGGAGGAAAGCCTGCGCCAACGCAGTGCCAGGGGGCCGCAGGCTCTCTCTGCGCAGGGCGGCGGCTGCCGCGGAGGGCGAGAGGCGGGGCGGCGTGCGGGGGCGGGGCTTAAGGTTCCGCCCCGCTCTGTCTGGGGCAGCTCCCAAGCGGCTCCTGTGGGCAAGGAGCATGCAACTCCCACCCAGGCACCCAGCCGAGTAAAACCCCGCGTAAAACCCCACGATCCTCACTCCCCGGCGATACTGCGCAAGCCATCGCTTACTAGAAGGCTGAAACACTCCATTTCTGTAGGCCCAAACAGTCGGATATCGGCAATTTTGCATGGTTTCAACTCAAAAGTCCACACAGAATATATGGGAAGTACGCGACCAGACAAGCATCTCTGCGCTATACTCTGCCAGTTAACCCTGCGGACGCTAGATTTTTACAAAGTAAAAGCATTCTCAGTACTTCGTTCAATAACTATTTAACGAGCGTTAACTACCTTATCGCCACAACTGTAACTCACTTCTCCATTTTTACCGCCGTCAGCACCTTAAACTCCTTCTCCCTTCGAGATTTTGTAGTGAGAGTAGTAAGCACACATAACCATATTAAACTCCTGCTTTAACCTCCAAATTTAGATTTTATTCTCTTCCCACTCTAGGAAAACCATCTTAAACGGCCTCATTAAACAGAGTAGCTTGTTTTGTTTNAAACTCCTTCTCCCTTCGAGATTTTGTAGTGAGAGTAGTAAGCACACATAACCATATTAAACTTCTGCTTTAACCTCCAAATTTAGATTTTATTCTCTTCCCACTCTAGGAAAACCATCTTAAACGGCCTCATTAAACAGAGTAGCTTGTTTTGTTTTTAAATAAGCATTACCCTTGCCCCAATAAAGTCCAGGCCTCCAATCTGCATTGCGTCAGCTCAGGCATTCAGAGGTTTAACCTGTCATTACATCATGCTTAGTGCAGCCTTTAAAGGCACAAAGACCTGGTGTGGGGTGTGAACCCTGTGCTCTAAATTGGCCATTTTCAGCATAAAATTTTAACTCTTGATCACTTCCCCACCCTATTAACAGTGTGTTCAATCACCTCAATGTCATTTTGGTATTAGGCTACAGAAAACATCATTAGGAAGAGAAATATAACTGAAAATAGTCTGTTCACTGAAAAATATTAATTACAATAATCTATGTTTTAATTTTCTAATACATATTCATTCTAGATAGGTCTCAGGTTTCTAGACCAGGAGACTTCAAATGTTTTAGAGCAGAAAAACTTCAGACAGATTTAGGACAGAGTCCAAATGTGTAAAAACAAGTAAAAGGGATGACATCTCTCAAGCAAAAAAATGTTTTCCCAAACTTCCAAAGAACCTATACAAAAAGAACCTATATACAAAGAACCCATACCCAGATCCTTACAACACCATCTAAAAATCATTAATCTGCGGACAAACCTCTTAATAAGTGAGTCAGGACAGTAAAAATGGAAGTGTTCTGGAGTCATCTACACTTCAATTCAAACTCAGCCTTCACCACCTGCTCAGCTGTAAAACTGGGACAATATTTCTAGCCTTGCATGGCTTTTGTCCGGATTAAGGAAGATGGGTAAGTTATATATATCATAGGTGGCACAAATTCCAAAATATGTAAGTGCTCACTTACACAATTCCAAAAGTTAACTTTAACTTGTCTGACCTAAAGTCATCAATTAGTTAGAGACCCAGAACTTGTGGGTTCCAGATGTATACTCTAAAAGATGCCTTTAGCTTTAATAAGGTTATCAAACATGTCTACCAAAGAGCAACTACCATTTTAACTAATTTTTAGCACAATATAGAATTTCTCGACTAGGTAGAACATTTAAACTGGTTTTATGAGATAAATTTTTACGAAAACTACATTACACTAAGACAAGCCCACAGAATCCAAAGTCAGCCAAATTCTCAAGTTTGTCAGGAGTCCACTATTACTGATCCTTTCTAAAATAAAGCTTACATCTCAGGCCCCGTTTGGTATAAAGTTTAAACAGACTTTAATTTAAATAAAAACATTTTAGAATCAGCCTTTAATGTTGCCTTAGTAGCCTTAGTAACTTTAAAGCATTTAACCATTGCTATGCCACATTAACAAACATCACTGAAGTAAACAGATTCAAACTTTTAGTCTCAGTTTCACGTGGGAACCTTTTTTTCCTATTATAAACTATAAATAACTAATGAACAATTTATCTGATTAATCATAACCTTGTGCCTGGGCATTTTAATGAATACACAACAATACTGTGCTTTTCATTTTCTTGCAGTTTACAAATGTTACCATGATGCGCAAATAATGACCCCCCTCAAAGATGCCCACCACAAAATTAAAACTATGGCAAGTCTCCTTAAAAATTCAACAGCTTAAAATGCTAAGTTAAAAATCAAACTTCATTATAACACAATAATGCCAAGCGGGAAAAAAATAATCAAGCAATCTATTTTTAGTTTCCAGAACTGTACCTTACTAATGGTAATTTTAAAAAATTGTACACAGTATTTTCCTTAATGCTCTTTTCCTGAAGATAATTCAGAAAACGTTGTAGCTACAAAGTAAGATTTATATATCCAATGAAAGTAATGATCTGAAGTGGGGGAAGTGCAGGACAAAAGACCTGATAGAAGATGTAAAAGCATCAGTCTGAACAAAGGTGGTGACAGTGAACGGAGAGGAAAATGCAAACCGTAACTTAAATGTATAAAGCATATTTGTTTTTTACTCCCTAAATCACTGTATTTGAGGCCTCTATACTTAGTAAAAAACAAACAAACAAACAAACAAAATTCAACCAGAACCCATTAGGCACTATGCTAAATACCAATCTGTGGTTAAGAGATGAAATGCAAAGTAGAAATGAGATGCCTGTGAGATACAGAAGAGATGGAACTCTTAAGCTCTGCTGATGGGAATGCAAAATAAGTTATCACCATATCCTTGTCACTGCAGAAAGTCCCATTGGACAGCATGATTCTATATCCTAATTTTACTTCACTATTTTCCTTATTATTTTTATTTCACAGTGAATCTAACCTCAAAATGAAATTAACCTCAAAAATGAAACCATAAACATCTCCCAAAACAAGGCAGGTCAAACCTCAATCTTAACAATCTGAAGCTCTTGCATAATTTGCACAAGCTCAGAATTTTAGTCATACCATTTACTCCTAAGAATTACATAAATCCTGCTGTCTTCTGATAAGTAACTACAAAGATCAAAAATCTAACCTCACTTTTATTCTTGTTCCTCTGCAAGTAATTTTTCTACCCTAACAGGTGGCTTCTAGGATTCTTAATCTTTGGAAGAAATTTTCATCAGAACATCTAGATATATGTCATCAGCACAAGCCAACAGCAAGTATTTTCAATCTCAAGGCAAATCTTTCACCTTTGTGGACCTTTCCTCTAATTGTTCTTTTTTAACTCTTACCATTACTCAGTTCTGTTCTTCACATAAAGCTTCTAGGATTCTTAATCTTTGGAAGAAATTTTCATCAGAACATCTAGATATATGTCATCAGCACAAGCCAACAGCAAGTATTTTCAATCTCAAGGCAAATCTTTCACCTTTGTGGACCTTTCCTCTAATTGTTCTTTTTTAACTCTTACCATTACTCAGTTCTGTTCTTCACGTAATTCTGATACTGACTCTCCTGAATCTATCTTCAAAAGTCTTAATATATTTTTTCTCATTATTCCGATCCTTGTTTTGTACTGCATTCCAAGAGAACTCAAGTCCTAATTCATAAATTTGGTTTTGCTAAGGTTACCGATCTCCTGATATGCTAAAGCATTTAATTATATAGATACCCTCAACCTCCAACAAGGGAGCAGAGTATGATGGAAAGAATGGCTGCTTCCCTTTCCTTGCCTTGAAGCCGGAGTGGCCACATCAATTCAGATTGCACTGCTCTTGTACTTCCTTAACCTCTCTAAAGTTTCCCTGTTTAATTTGCATGTCCCTCACTGAAGCGTCACTGTTGGTTAGTGGTTTTGTTCTCACTGCTATAACCTAAGTAGTTCCAGGGTCAGCAAACTAAATAAATAAGGAGGCAGAGAAGGGACTTTTCTTCCATCCTCACTAAAACAGCTCCCCTAGACGTTCATTAACAAGCATATGTATGTACCAGGTACTGTCCTCAATGAGCTTCCAAGGTAAGCATTTATCCCCCGTGTTACAGAAAAGAAAATGGATTTCAAAATAAATTTCAGATCATAGAGCTAGTTTAAAAAAAAGGGGAGCTCAAGAGCTATGTGACTAAGGAAGATTTAGAAGGGGTGGTAAATGGCATCTTAGGCCAACAGACATTGTAAGAAAATTAGACTCGGAAAAGATCTTAACCAACTCTCTCATTTTCAGAAGAGAAAAATGACACAGAACTTGCTAAATGTCATATAAAGTAGGTCAATGTTCTAATCTGGGCAATGTTATAATTTCCTAGATCCTTGTAAAGCAAATATTCTTTGGACACTTTCTAATTCAACTTGAAAAATTAACCTTTTCTGAATTTAAGTTTAGTTAAGATTCAACCATCTTTTGCTTTCCCTCCTAACACAAGAAGGATCCCTAATGTAGCCAGCAAAGAGTAAATAAAAAAAAGATGGGAGACGAGTAAGAGTCAGCACCCTAGAGGGGCCCTTCCTAAAGGCCAGATCACTCTTCCTACTGGCTTCATAGTGTCTCTTGCCATACGAAATTCACTTGCTAAAAAATTTCTTACTACTTATTGTCTCTCTTCTGTCATTTTCCTTCTCCTCCTCAATACCAGCTTTTCGCTGAAAACAGCAATTCTCACACATTTTTGGTTTCAGGAACCCTTTGTATCAGTAATTGGCAAACTACAGCTGCAGGCCACTTGCCTGTTTTTGTAAGTAGTTTTACTAGAATATAGTTAAGCACATTCACTTACATCTAGGACTGTTTCCAAGGGTGGAGATGAAAAGACCCTATGTATGACTCCTAAGGTTTTCCCTGGTGGCTTAGTCGATAAAGAGTCTGCCTGCAATGTGGGAGAGCCAGGTTCAATCCCTGGGTCAGGAAGATCCCCTGGAGAAAGAAATGGCAAACCACTCCAGTATTCTTGCCTGGAAAAATCTCATGGACAGAGGAGCCTGGCGGGCTACTCTTTGGGGTCACAAAGAGTCCTTGGGGTCACTAAGAGACACGATTGAGTGACTAACACTTTTCACTTTNGTTCAATCCCTGGGTCAGGAAGATCCCCTGGAGAAAGAAATGGCAAACCACTCCAGTATTCTTGCCTGGAAAAATCTCATGGACAGAGGAGCCTGGCGGGCTACTCTTTGGGGTCACAAAGAGTCCTTGGGGTCACTAAGAGACACGATTGAGTGACTAACACTTTTCACTTTCATGACTCCTAAAGCCCTTTAAGTCTATCTGGCCATATAAGAGAATATTTGCCTTTACTGTTTTAAAGTTTTTAAAAATTGAGGATCCCAAAAGAGCATTTTGTCAATGTGGTTTATATGTATTAATTTTTACAATATTAGAAATTCAAGTCAAGAACTTTAAATATATGTTAAAATTACCATCACATTTTTTTATATAACATGTAAAAATCTACATGTTAAATGTTTATGAAAAGTCTCTTCCATAATAGGGAGAAGAGCATCTATGTTTTATGTGTTTTGCAAATCTTTTAAATATGATACAGTAAGAAAAACAAAAGTTGGATATTTAATATCTGCTCAGTTGCAATGCAGGAGACCCTGGTTTGATTCCTGGGCCGGGAAGATCCTCTGGAGAAAGGATAGGCTACCCACTCCAGTATCCTTGGGCTTCCATTGAGACTCAGCTGGTAAAGAATCCAACTGCAGTGCGGGAGACCTGGGTTCAGTCCTTGGGTTGGAAAGATCCCTGAAGAAGGGAAAAGCTACCCACTCTAGTATTCTGGCCTGGAGAATTCCATGGACTGTAAAGTCCATGGGGTCACAAAGACTCAGACACCACTGAGCAACTTTCACTTTCACTTTATGCAATTAATCTGTGAAGGTACCGTATGTCATGAAGGCTCTGGGAACCTCACTTTACTTTCATGTCTCATTATTATGAAAAACAGCTTTGACACTGGAAGGGTCTTAAGAACTCCCAGCTTCCCTGACCATTAACTTCCCGTTCGGAAGCTCTGCAGAATATAAGCTTCATCAGAACACACTTTGTTTATTGTACTCTCTCTTCTATCTCCAGCACCTAGGACAGTACCCAGGTCCAGACCAGGTACCCAAATATTCCTAAACGAACAAACAAATCAAGTACAACAGTATGAAGGATTAGCATGTGTATAACCAGAGCTCACTCATCCCTGATGACTCCTCGGTAAAATACATCTGTTGCTTGATATAACCTTAAAGAGATTCACAACTGTGAATCTCAATTCACAATTGAGACTTACAATTTACTTTAAATAACAGTATTTTACAGCAACATCATGCTTATCTTTGACAAAGGAGCAAAAGGCAACAGCACAATGAAGGAAAGAGAAGACTTCAACAAATGGTGCTGGAACAGCTGGGTATCCACAGGCAAAACAAAAGAAGAAATCTAGACACAAATCTAACACCTGTCACAAATTAACTCCAATCACAGCCCTAGTAAAACATAACACTATAAAAATCCTAGAAGATAACACAGGAGAAAATATGGAAGACCTTGGGTCTGGCAATGACTTTTCAGAAAAATCAAAGGCATGAACCCGGAAAGATTCATCAGCTGGACTTGAAAGTAAAAATGTCTGCTCTGCGATATAATCAAGAGAATGAGAGGACAAACCACAGACTGGGAGAAAATGTTTGCAAAAGACATATCTGATAAAAGACTGTCATCCAAAATATTGCACAGAACTCAACAAGAAAATGAAGATGCCAATTAAACGGCATGCCACAACCACTGAAGCCCCTGGGCCTAGAGCCCAGGCTCTGCAACGAAAGAAGCCACCACAGCGAGAAGCCCACGCAAAGACTAGCCACCACTCGGCCCAACGAGACAAAGCCCGCACCAAGCAGTGAAAACCCAGCACAGCCATAAATGAATTAAAAGGGAAAAAAGTAGGCAAAAGACTGTAACAGACACCTCATCAGACATACGGATAGCAAAGGAGCATATGAAAAGGTGCTCCACATCATCTGTCATCAGGGAGATGCAAATTAAAGCACAATAAAATACTACCTCACACCTTTTAGAATGGCAAAATCCAGGACGCTGATAACACCAAATGCTGATAGGCATATGGAGCAACATTCATTGCTGGTGGGAATGCAAAATTGTACAGCCACTTGGAAGGCAGTTTAGCAGTTTATTCAAAACTACACATATACCGTAAGATTCAGCAATCATGATCTCCAAAATTTACCCAAAGTAGTTGACAACTTATGTCCACACAAAAACCTGCACATAGATGTTTATAGCAGTTTTATTCATAATTCCCAAGATGCGGCAGCAACTAAGATGTCTTTCTATAGTGAACAGATAAACTGTGGTACATTCATACAATGGAATATAATTCAGAAATTTTAGAAAACGAGCTATCAAGCCACAAAAAGACATGAAGGAACCCTAAATGTGTACTGCTAAGCGAAAAGGCCAATCTGAAAAGGCTACATGGCGTGTGATTCCAACTATACGACATGCTGGGAAAGGCAAGGGTATGGAGGCGGTAAAAGTCAGTATTTGCCAGAGACTGGGCGAGAGGGGATGACAGGCACTTCTCAAAGGATTTTGAGGGCAGTGAAATGATCCTGTATGCTATATAGTTGTGGCTACATTTGTCAAAACTCATACAGCACTAAGTTGTTTCTTGAGCCGCTAAGTCGTGTCCACCTCTTTTGTGCCTCCATGAACTAGACCACCAGGCTCCTCTGTCCCTGGGATTTCCAAGGCAAGAATCCTGGAGGGGGTTGCCGTTCCCTCCTCCAGGGGATCTTCCCGACCTAGGGCCTGCACTCGAGTTTCCTGCACTGCCAGGTGGATTCTTCACCACTGAGTCCTAAGGGAAGCCCACAGCACTAAGAGTGAACCATTAATAATGGGCTTGGCGTCAAACTAGACGCCACATGTTGCAAGGCAGACCCGCACACTGCCATGAAGATCAAAGATCTCACATGTTGCAACTAAGACCCAGCACAGCCAAATAAATTTTTAAAAATATTTAAAAAACAGACTTTTGGACATTAACTAAGATCAAGTACATGGAAACATCTGGTATATTACCAACACCACCTGCGACAAATCACCAAATTAAAAAGACCCAGATTACCCAAGATTTTACTGAAAACTGCTGTTTCAACCTATTGTATTCATTTTCATAACCTCAGCCTGGGACCGTGTCTGAAATGTGATAAAGACAACAAAGTCTGCTATGATAGAAACTTCCAACTGACCACCTACCAACCTGTAAAGCATCATGTCAGGAGCTTCATACAGTCTATACCAATAAAGGCTGTATCTCCATTTTGCAGATAAGGAAACGGAAGACCAGAAAAATTTAGTAATAAAAACAGAGCCAGACTGTCTGCTTTGTCCCTGAATCTTATTTTCTTTCAAATAACCCTAAGAAAAGTATGTATAATCTTCTCACTTTTACACAGAATGTTACAACTTCACATCCAACTAATCTTCAATATTCATAAAAAGTGACCAAAAAAAAAAATCCCTAAATTCTTTAAATTACACCTGTATTCATAACAAGTAGTTGTTTTTGAATTTTTTGTATTAAAGTGGAATAACCTAACAGTTATTAAGCCATTAGACATTAAATCAAACCAAAGAATCAAGAAGAGAAGAGGAGAAAGAAAAAGCAGCAGGGTACTTCTCTGGCAGTCCAGTGGTTAAGACTCCGAGCTTCCACTACAAGGATCTCAGGCCAGTTCCTCCCTGGTCAGGAAACTAAGACGGAACTAAGATTCCACATGCTGCACAGCAAGAATAAAAGAAGCAGGAAGAGATTAAATAGGCTCTCAACTTTTTAAAGTCATACCACATATCACTAAAGACAATTCTGGGGAACTCACTTGAAATTATTGAAACCATACCAGTCATAATTACAACACAATCACTTCTGAAATATCACCAAGACTCACAGTGTCTAGATAAAAGCAGACAAATTCTCATCATTTAGTTAGGTAAGTTTGAATACAACTGTTTACTAATCTGATTGGGCTTTATACTCTCTCAGGATGTAAAACTGTCACACATCCCAGTACATCTTTGTTCTTTTGCTCCATCTTGATGTTAAATTATGTTTTCAAAATTCTTCCCTTCATCTTGTACCCAGTTTTATACTTTAACATACAACCCATTCACCTTCGCTTTCTTCTTGACAAGTAATAGTAGGTAAATACACAGAGAACAAAAATTTTAAAGCAGATCAACACTGGCAGTGACCTACAAAGAGTTGGTGATACTAAGCTAAACAGAAAAGAACACACAGCTTGAGAGATGAAGAAATTAAATGAGATAAAAAGTCACACTGAAGAGTCTTAATACATTATATGATTGACAGTTCTTTACTACCTTTATAGAACACTGGAATATATAGGGAAAAATGCCATATTACAAAATTCATGGAGCCTTATTCAAACTAAATTACACTCCTTTAAAGTAGTTAAAGACGCTTTCCTGATGGCTCAGATGGGAAGAATCCAGCTGCAATGTGGGACACCTGGGTTTGAGCGCTAGGTCAGGAAGATCCCTTGGAGAAGGGAATGGCTACCCACTCCAGTATTCTTTCCTGGAGACAAGGATGGACAGACGAGCCCAGCGAGCTACAGTCCATGGGGTCGGTCACATAAGCATCACATCTCAAACTCTGCTGTTGCTGCTGCTAAGTCACTTCAGTCATGTCCGACTGTGTGACTCCATAGACGGCAGCCCACCAGGCTCCCCCATCCCTGGGATTCTCCAGGCAAGAATACTGGAGTGGACTGCCATTTCCTTCTCCAATACATGAAAGAGAAAAGTGAAAGTGAAGTCGCTCAGTCTGTCTGACTGTTAGTGACCCCATGGACTGCAGCCCACCAGGCTACTCTGTCCATTGGATTTTCCAGGCAAGAGTACTGGGGTGGGGTGCCATTGCCTTCCCCGTCTCAAACTCTAGCCAAATCATTTTAGTTACTTTGAATAAGGATATAACACATGAATTAACGTATACTCTAAATTTCATCAAACTAAGATTCCATTCTCTGGGCAGGTACCACATTTCTCTACAAAAACTTTTGTTTTTTTCTCTTGGGTTTAGTTATTTTAAAAACAGCATTAGCACAGCTTCAATCATCTGAATCCACCTGTTAGTCATGTAACTGAACGCTCCTGTCCACAGTTAGGGCCACATTGGTCACAAGTTGGTACTAACAGTACTCTAGTTACGGGAAGTTAAAGAGAAAGGCAGACGGGACCTAAAACATGAGTGATGCATTTGTGTGAAGTGAAGCCCAGATGGCCCCATGGTGTTCACCGAGAACCAGTAACACACTGGTAAGAAAGCGCACTGTGCAGTGACCACACATACGGGAGGGCTTTGGTGTGCTCAACTCAGGAAGAACCTACAGCGCAAGTCAGTCCCATAAGTCACGTTTCAAGACTTCAAATTTGCAGGTAGCAGTCGACACTTTCATAAATTAGTGTAATTTGAATTTTACTGGCTTTGCAGTTTTGTTTGTATTTAATTTGCAAGTTTTGAACTGTCATCAACATCAGACTTGATCAGATCCCTGGTTCCTGCTGTGTGAACTGTCACTGACTCTACACACTCTTGGTTTTCCTGCCTCACCAGGTGCTCCTCAGTTTCCTTTATTGATTCCTGCTCTTCTCCCCAAACTCTTGATATTAGAAGTTGTCCATGGTCCACTTTTCTTCACTTTGGTAATCTCATTCACTCTTGTGTTTTTAAAATTTCACTGGTGTTGTCATGGACCTCAACACTTTTATGTCCAGATTAAAAAACAAAAAAACCTCCCAGATTTGTCTTTAACTACAGATGTGTACACTCAGCTGTCTCCTAGACATTCCCACAGCTTGTGCGCATAGCCACTCGGTCATGTCCAACTCTTCACAACCGCGCAGACTGTAGCCCGCCAGGCTCCTCAGTTCATGGGATTCTCCAGGCAAGAATACTGGAGTGGGTTGCCATTCCCTCCTGCAGGGGATCTTTCCAACCCAGGGACTGAACCTGGGTCTCCTGCATTCCAGGTAGATTCTTTACCATCTGAGCCACCAGGGAAGCTCCAGACATTTCTACAGGAGGGTGGTCAAAACTGAACTCCTTATCTTCTCCCAGAATACTCAACCAAAAGCCTTCCTCTCACTTCATGGAAACTTCATCCTTCCAGATACTCATTCCAAAAGTCTTGAAGTCATCCTTGATTCTTCTCTACGTATCACATGTGTAACCAGCAGGAAATCTTGTACCTCCCTGAGAAATGAATCCAGAATCCAACCACTCCTCATCACCTCTACTACCACTGTATCATTATCTTTCAACTGGGTTATTGCAATACCCTTCTAACCAGTCATCCTGCTTCCATCTTTGTCTCCCACCGCCACCCCCCCCCACCAATTCAGAGCACAGCTATAAGAAAAAAAATCTATTAAAATCCCCCATATCCAGGTGAAAGATAAACCCTACAGCAGTCCACAAGACCCTGCACAGTGCTGACATGTCCCCATTACTGTCTGACTGCATTGCCCACCTCTTCCTTCCTCACTGGCTGACTGGCATCCTTGTTTCCTGAGGGTAGGTTGCTCCTTTGGGTCTCTGCCTTAAAATACTTTTCTCCGAGATATCCACAGGACTCTCACCTCCTTCTAATCTTTGCTTGTATACTTCCTTCTCAATGAGGGCTATCCAGTCTCCTCTATTTAAATAAAACAGTGACCACACTCTGCCCACTGACCCCTTCTCCTAATCCTTGCTTATTCACTGTTGTCAATCTTTGCCTCTCCTCCTGTTCTTTCCCCCTCCTCCATTTCTACTCTATTGTTCTCCATAAAATGTACTACCATCTATCAAGCTATACAATTTACTTATTTGTTATGGTTGTTGGCAATATGGTTGTTGTTGTAACCCTTCCTCCACCACCTGGAAAATGGGAAATTTGTCTGATTCAATGATGTGTCCCAAACACTTCCACAGTGCCTGACACATAGTGTAGGCTCAATAAATATGTTAGCTGAATACATGAATTAGAAAGCAGAAGAGCTTTGGATTTCTGAGCAATAATACCCAAAGCTAGATGTAATAGAGCAATACTTGTCAAAATCCACAAGAAAATGATTAAACACAGAGAAAACAGAGCAGAAAGAACAAGCATTAACTACAAGGAAAATTATACAAATAGGTCCAAGAAAAAGTAACCATTTACTATACGGCTCAAATTATAACTTTTACAGTCATAATAACACAAAATTACGATGTTACTAAATTAGGAGTATAGGAATGGTAAGGGTCTGTACATGTGACAGGGGCAGGAAAGGCAGTTAGACACACAACAGGAATAAGGCCTAAAACTGAAATCCTGAAGTAACAACAGAAGCATGTAATCTAAAGACAATGAAGGTAAATAAAATATAATCACTTCAAAGAGGTTAAAGTAGCTGCCTCTGGAAAAAGACATCTGGAGAGGAATATGGCAGGTAGTTTTTCTTTAAAAAAAAAAAAAAAGCCTAGTGGAATATTTCATTTTGGATTATTTTGCATGTAAACTCTAGACTAAAAGAAAAAGAAGTTCAAAAACTTGATATGAATTGTCACAAACTGGATGCATTACTTAAGACATTACAAATATAAATTTGTTTTCAAAGATTTGATTCCAAGTATTGGCTAAGATCTGTGGAAACATACTTTCCCTACACTGTTGGAATGTCCACGATGAAGGTTTCTAAGAATATTTGGCAGTTTGTATACTCTTCGATCCAGTAGTTTTTCTTTCAAGAGTCTATCTTACGACTTCCACATTAGCAAAGGTGTGTATTTATATGGATGCCTACAGCAACCCTATTTGTAAGAGCAAATAAACTGGAAACTGCTCTAGATGAAGAAAGTGACTAAATGATGATCCATACAACAAAACAGTAATGCTGCCTTTTTTTTTTTTTTTAAATAAACAGACTCATACCTAGTAACGCACAAGAATCAAATTGTTTAAAGAGGTAGAGGGGGAAAAAGCCCACAGAATCCCACTTATGTTAGAAGAGAAAAAAGAGAGAGCTGTCTTTTTATATATGTACACGTGTACATACATACCATGTAATGGGACAGAAAACTAGAAGGGCATCCAAATTGCCAAATGTGGTTTAAAGACTTAAGGTAAGGAATTAGGAAAGGGGGGAAAGGGGGTCAAGTTCAGAACCAGAAATCACAAAGACTAGAGTTGAGACCACTGAACTACAAATACATACACAAAATATCAAGATGGAAGGATAGATAGACTACCGAGTATACACACAAGTTTCATCATTTGGAATTACGCAGTTTAGGGAAGCCCCTCAAACATGTATAGTTACTGACAAGTAGCAATCATTTAAAGGGAAAGTATATACAATGATTAAGTCAGATCAAAGAAATCGACTTTAAAATGTCTATCTTAAAAGAATGTGTAACACACACAGACTAGAAACTACACCAAAATGTCCACAATAGTTACACTTTTCAATTATCACATTAGGAATGATCATGAGGAAGGTAGGGGTTGCATTTCTGTATTTCTCAAATGCTCCATAAAACATATATATTACTTTGGGGATTTAAATTTAGTGCCTATTTTGTGTCCCCACACTCTTCTGCTAACGAACTGCTGGTGATTTCACACATAAATTTAAACATTAAGAGATCAAGAGTTGATTTTGCCCACTGCTTTCTTTTTTTCTTAAAATGCCTCAAATAGATGAATACTTACTTACAGGGAAAAATTATTTCAAAAACAGCCTCTTCATATTTTTAAAACCCTACATATTTCAAATACATGTACATATATTTTAGTTTATATTAAAAAAAACCTTAAACTTAGCACTTTAAAAGTTAATTAGACAAAATTTTATCTGATCACCTCTCCAAGCAAAATCAAAACAATGTCTGCAGAAATTAACTCAGAAACTATCTGTATTAACAAAATACCCAAAGCTGTCCCCAACAAAGCTAAATCAGGGACCCTGACAAAACAAAACAAAACAAAACACAACACAACTCAACTTTAGCTGAGCTCAAAAGAGCTAAAAGGTAAA
Organism: Oreotragus oreotragus; assembly: GCA_006410675.1. Taxonomy (NCBI): domain Eukaryota; kingdom Metazoa; phylum Chordata; class Mammalia; order Artiodactyla; family Bovidae; genus Oreotragus; species Oreotragus oreotragus. The sequence goes on along the minus strand of SJYX01002168.1, from coordinate 260,467 downwards.
ACACAAAGGCAGGAAAAAGCAAATTTTCAACAATTAGATTATTTCATTTAGTCAAATCAAGAACTGAAGTACAAAAGTTAGTGTACAACACACTTAATTTTGCTGTATCAACCATTACTAGGCTAAGCCTGTCAATTATGACAATAACAACAAGTACAATACTTCCTATAAAATTCAAGACTGGCATTAAATTCATTTTCTAATATTTCTCACTGGTAATACCAGCTTTATAAATATAGATTCATTCTCCAAAGATTTTTCCTCTATTTCTTTTTCTACTCTCACATGCTCCCAACTCCCCTGCTATTCAAAATAAGCAAAAACAAAAGCCACAAGTAAGTTCAACACGACTGGGCAACCTCAAACCTAATAAAAGATCTTTGCCAATATCATTTTGGTCACTGTGGTTCAAACCTGGAGAATAAATTGAACCCTAATGAACTGTATTACCTGTTATCTTTCAGCCTAGAGTTCTGGAAGACTTACTCCCCCTCTCCACAAAAATCAAAATAAAAGTAATGGGATACATGGGAGCTGGTCACAATAGTGTGCAAAATGTGTTAAGTTGTGTCCTTAAAATCTTGAGCACATTTCTATATGTAGTTATCCTATATATCTTCAAAAAAGTTTACATTGAGGGGAAAAGAAGTAATACTCCAGGTATTGTACAATTTCCTGAGAACAGTAAGCATCAGGTGTCATAGCTGGTGACATATTACAGAATCGTCTCTCCCAGCCTCGGCTCAGTTTCTCACTCTTCACTATGCCTTCAACCAGCTGTAGTACAGTAGTCACTAACTATAGACACTCAATTGATGGCTTCACTCATACCTCCTTTAGAAAATACAATAGAAGCATCAAATGCAGACTTGCCACTTCCTTCCCTCTTAGAATGGAAGAAGTGACTCAGGCCTTTGGGCAGTGTCCTCTCACCCCCTCAGACTTCACACTTCTATTCCCCCTTCTCCCCTCCATTCAACTCTTTTTCTACTGGACCATTCCCTAATACCTGAACATGCTGTAGTATCTCCCATCTGGCTTCTGTGATGTTCCTCTACCTCACTGGATCATTCTGGATGTCTCATAGACAACTTTAAATCCAACATATCAGAACTTCAAGTTTATTTGCTGTCCTTCTGTTTTTTGAGTTTTATTGTTATCTGCAAACCCCCTCCTAGTTCTTTCATTCCTGGTAAACAGCACTATGATTCACAGTTGCTCAAGCCAGAAACCACCTCATTCTTTCCTTCCCTCACCTCTCATATCTAATCCATCAGTAAGCCCTGTTAATTCTGTCCCCAAAATACATCTCGAATCCATCCACTTCTCTTCATATTCACAGCCACCACCACCTTAATCTAGGTCATAATCAACTACTGTGCTTTCTGATCTAAGTAAACGTGTTAGTTGTGCAGTCATGTCCAACTCTTTGCGACGCCACGGACTGCAGCCCACCTGTCCATGGGATTTCCCAGGCAAGAATACTGGAGTGGGTTGCCACTTACTTCTCCAGGGGATCTCCCCGACCCAAGAATCGGACTCGGGTCTCCGGCAGCGCAGGCAGATTTCTTTACTGAGCCACCAGGGAAGCCTGAGCAAAGAAGTGGCCCTCTATTCTCTAAAGAGCTAGGCACTTGTGCTCAGTCGTGTCCAACTCTTTGCGACCGCATGGACTGTAGCCTGCCAGGCTACTCGATCCATGGAATTTTCCAGGCAAGAATACTGGAGTGGGTTGCCATTTCCATCTCCAGGGAACCTTTCTGACCCAGGGATCTAACCCACGTCTCTTGCAGCTCCTGCATTGGCAGGCGGATTTTTTACCACCTGAGCCACCGGGGAAGCCCCACAAAGAGCTAAAGCAATCTGAAAAGAAGATTGTTACTCCTTTAATTAACACCTTTTGATAGCTTCTCAGTACCCTTAAATTCACATTCCTTGCTTTGACTCTGCAGGATCTGATCCTTGCCTCTCTCTCGCCCTCATCCATTTGATCTAGTAACACTCTCTTTTCTCAGTTCCTGGCACAGTCCATGTTCATTTTTGCCTCAGGGTCTTGACTTCTGTGGCTCCTTCAACCTCATATTCTCCCTTCTCTCCTTCAAAGAAGTCCTTATCCTTTTAACATAGCTTAAATAGCAACGCAGGGCTTCCCAGGTGGCTCAGTGGTAAAGAATCCGCCTGCCAACGCAGGAAACACAGATTTGATCCCTGGGTCAGAGAGATCCCCTGGAGAAGGAAATGGCAACCCACTCCACTCTTCTTGCCTGCGAAATCCCGCGGACAGAGGAGCAGGGAGGACTACAACCCACGGGGTCTCAAGAGCTGGACACAACTTAGCAACCAAGCAGCCAACACTTCCATTTCTCACAGCAAGGCTCCCTCCCACCATGACTCTTTCCTCCTTTATAGTATGAATCACAACTTGCAATTCTGCTTTCTTCCCTTACCAGAACGTAGGTAGTAACAGAGAAATTAAGTAACTTATTCAACAACTAACTTTTTAAATTATTTAAGTACTTTCTCTGTTAAGTAATGTGTTTTAAAATGCAACAGTAAGCACTGTCCCCGGGGAAGGCAATGGCACCCCACCCCAGTACTCTTGCCTGGAAAATCCAATGGACGGAGTAGCTTGGTGGGCTGCAGTCCATGGGGTCGCTAACAGTCGGANTTAGCACTTTAAAAGTTAATTAGACAAAATTTTATCTGATCACCTCTCCAAGCAAAATCAAAACAATGTCTGCAGAAATTAACTCAGAAACTATCTGTATTAACAAAATACCCAAAGCTGTCCCCAACAAAGCTAAATCAGGGACCCTGACAAAACAAAACAAAACAAAACACAACTCAACTTTAGCTGAGCTCAAAAGAGCTAAAAGGTAAAACACAAAGGCAGGAAAAAGCAAATTTTCAACAATTAGATTATTTCATTTAGTCAAATCAAGAACTGAAGTACAAAAGTTAGTGTACAACACACTTAATTTTGCTGTATCAACCATTACTAGGCTAAGCCTGTCAATTATGACAATAACAACAAGTACAATACTTCCTATAAAATTCAAGACTGGCATTAAATTCATTTTCTAATATTTCTCACTGGTAATACCAGCTTTATAAATATAGATTCATTCTCCAAAGATTTTTCCTCTATTTCTTTTTCTACTCTCACATGCTCCCAACTCCCCTGCTATTCAAAATAAGCAAAAACAAAAGCCACAAGTAAGTTCAACACGACTGGGCAACCTCAAACCTAATAAAAGATCTTTGCCAATATCATTTTGGTCACTGTGGTTCAAACCTGGAGAATAAATTGAACCCTAATGAACTGTATTACCTGTTATCTTTCAGCCTAGAGTTCTGGAAGACTTACTCCCCCCACCTCTCCACAAAAATCAAAATAAAAGTAATGGGATACATGGGAGCTGGTCACAATAGTGTGCAAAATGTGTTAAGTTGTGTCCTTAAAATCTTGAGCACATTTCTATATGTAGTTATCCTATATATCTTCAAAAAAGTTTACATTGAGGGGAAAAGAAGTAATACTCCAGGTATTGTACAATTTCCTGAGAACAGTAAGCATCAGGTGTCATAGCTGGTGACATATTACAGAATCGTCTCTCCCAGCCTCGGCTCAGTTTCTCACTCTTCACTATGCCTTCAACCAGCTGTAGTACAGTAGTCACTAACTATAGACACTCAATTGATGGCTTCACTCATACCTCCTTTAGAAAATACAATAGAAGCATCAAATGCAGACTTGCCACTTCCTTCCCTCTTAGAATGGAAGAAGTGACTCAGGCCTTTGGGCAGTGTCCTCTCACCCCCTCAGACTTCACACTTCTATTCCCCCTTCTCCCCTCCATTCAACTCTTTTTCTACTGGACCATTCCCTAATACCTGAACATGCTGTAGTATCTCCCATCTGGCTTCTGTGATGTTCCTCTACCTCACTGGATCATTCTGGATGTCTCATAGACAACTTTAAATCCAACATATCAGAACTTCAAGTTTATTTGCTGTCCTTCTGTTTTTTGAGTTTTATTGTTATCTGCAAACCCCCTCCTAGTTCTTTCATTCCTGGTAAACAGCACTATGATTCACAGTTGCTCAAGCCAGAAACCACCTCATTCTTTCCTTCCCTCACCTCTCATATCTAATCCATCAGTAAGCCCTGTTAATTCTGTCCCCAAAATACATCTCGAATCCATCCACTTCTCTTCATATTCACAGCCACCACCACCTTAATCTAGGTCATAATCAACTACTGTGCTTTCTGATCTAAGTAAACGTGTTAGTTGTGCAGTCATGTCCAACTCTTTGCGACGCCACGGACTGCAGCCCACCTGTCCATGGGATTTCCCAGGCAAGAATACTGGAGTGGGTTGCCACTTACTTCTCCAGGGGATCTCCCCGACCCAAGAATCGGACTCGGGTCTCCGGCAGCGCAGGCAGATTTCTTTACTGAGCCACCAGGGAAGCCTGAGCAAAGAAGTGGCCCTCTATTCTCTAAAGAGCTAGGCACTTGTGCTCAGTCGTGTCCAACTCTTTGCGACCGCATGGACTGTAGCCTGCCAGGCTACTCGATCCATGGAATTTTCCAGGCAAGAATACTGGAGTGGGTTGCCATTTCCATCTCCAGGGAACCTTTCTGACCCAGGGATCTAACCCACGTCTCTTGCAGCTCCTGCATTGGCAGGCGGATTTTTTACCACCTGAGCCACCGGGGAAGCCCCACAAAGAGCTAAAGCAATCTGAAAAGAAGATTGTTACTCCTTTAATTAACACCTTTTGATAGCTTCTCAGTACCCTTAAATTCACATTCCTTGCTTTGACTCTGCAGGATCTGATCCTTGCCTCTCTCTCGCCCTCATCCATTTGATCTAGTAACACTCTCTTTTCTCAGTTCCTGGCACAGTCCATGTTCATTTTTGCCTCAGGGTCTTGAGTTCTGCGGCTCCTTCAACCTCATATTCTCCCTTCTCTCCTTCAAAGAAGTCCTTATCCTTTTAACATAGCTTAAATAGCAACGCAGGGCTTCCCAGGTGGCTCAGTGGTAAAGAATCCGCCTGCCAACGCAGGAAACACAGATTTGATCCCTGGGTCAGAGAGATCCCCTGGAGAAGGAAATGGCAACCCACTCCACTCTTCTTGCCTGCGAAATCCCGCGGACAGAGGAGCAGGGAGGACTACAACCCACGGGGTCGCAAGAGCTGGACACAACTTAGCAACCAAGCAGCCAACACTTCCATTTCTCACAGCAAGGCTCCCTCCCACCATGACTCTTTCCTCCTTTATAGTATGAATCACAACTTGCAATTCTGCTTTCTTCCCTTACCAGAACGTAGGTAGTAACAGAGAAATTAAGTAACTTATTCAACAACTAACTTTTTAAATTATTTAAGTACTTTCTCTGTTAAGTAATGTGTTTTAAAATGCAACAGTAAGCACTGTCCCCGGGGAAGGCAATGGCACCCCACCCCAGTACTCTTGCCTGGAAAATCCAATGGACGGAGTAGCTTGGTGGGCTGCAGTCCATGGGGTCGCTAACAGTCGGAGAGACTGAGCGACTTCACTTTCACTTTTCTCTTTCATGCATTGGAGAAGGAAATGGCAACCCACTCCAGTATTCTTGCCTGGAGAATCCCAGGGACGGGGGAGCCTGGTGGGCTGCCATCTATGGGGTCACACAGAGTCGGACACGACTGAAGTGACTTAGCAGCACCTGCAGCAGCAGCAGCAGCACTGTCCCTGCTCTTGCAGAGCTTAAGGTCACAAACAACCAGTAACAGATGCTAGACACACATCCAGATCTGGCTCTTAACCACTTGGCTACACCGCCTCTAGCTGCAGGACACTGGCTCAAGGGGCAGCAATATGCTTAGCAGATGCTCACTTGCTAATGGAAACTAAGGCTCGGAGAGTTAAGGCATCTGCCCCAAGGAGCACCTGAGGAATTACCTGAGGAATTAAGCACAGTCATGAAAAAAGGCACACATACATTGAAGTATGGAGAATGCTCAAGAAACAAAGAAGAATCCAGTTTAATCAGGTATGGCAAAGAAGAAATTCTGGAGGATAAGGCTAGAAGAGCATAAAAAAACAGTGTGAGGGTATTAGCCATTCAGTAAATATCTATTGAGCACCAACTACATGCCAGCAACAGTAATAAACTCTAGACAGGGGTGATCAAGGCAAAGTCTTCATAGAGACTGCAGTTTATATCTGTGAAGGCAAAGTAGAAGATAAAAATTACAGTTCAGAGGAATATATCTTATAGTAGGGTCAGACAGAAAGTGCTACGGGAACACAGACAGATGACATCCAATTCATGGTGGGGCATCCAGGAAGAGCACATCAGTTACGTGATGTCCAAGCTGAGATTACAGAGTTTAGTTGGAAGAGAATAAGTGGTGTGCACAAACCCTTGCAAGTATGTAATTGAAAATGGCAGGAAAGTAACAAAAGCCAGCTTCAGTTGGAACTGTCGACTATATAATGTCAAGGAACTTGGGACTTTAAACTGAAGGCTTTAAGTCACCTATGTTAGAAAGTTCCCTCAAATGGCAGCAGAAAAGCTGAAGGGAGGAGGCAGAGACCAAAAGCAAATAGATATTTAGAAAGTAAAAGAGGACTGAATGCACATGTGAAAACGAGGGAGAGAAGCAATGTCAGATCTCTGGCAATAACCAGAGAGCAGAAAAGTCAGGGCTCTGAAGCTAACTGACAGAGAAGGCAATGGCACCCCACTCCAGTACTCTTGCCTGGAGAATCCCATGGACGGAGGAGCCTGGTGGGCTGCAGTCCATGGGGTTGCTAAGAGTCAGACATGACTGAGCAACTTCACTTTCACCTTTCTCTTTCATGCATTGGAGAAGGAAACGGCAACCCACTCCAGTGTTCTTGCCTGGAGAATCCCAGGGACGGGGGAGCCTGGTGGGCTGCCGTCTATGGGGTCACACAGAGTCGGAGACGACTGAAGTGACGCAGCAGCAGCAGCAGCAGCAGCAGCAGCAGCATGACTAACTGATACAGAAGATGAGCGCCTTGGACGGTTGGAAACAAAGGTTTTAGTTTAGGATACATAAATTGGAAGCAACCTTGGTATGTGAAAGTGGAAAATGACATGCAGAGAAAGACACGGTCAAAGGAATGAGAAGATAAACCACAGACTGGGAGAAAACGTTTGCAAAAGACATATCTGTTAAAGGACTGTTAACCAAAATAAAGCCCAACTCTTAAAACTCAACAAGAAAATGAACATGTCAATTAAAAAAATGGGTAAAAGACCTTAACAGATACCTCATCAGATAAACAGATGGTAAAGGAGCATACGGAAAGGTGCTCCACATCATTTGTCATCAGGGAGATGCAAATTTAAAACACAAATAAGACACTACCACACACCTTTTAGAATGGCAAAATCCAGGACACTGAAAACACCAAATGCTAGCAGGCACTTGGTGCAACAGGAACTCTCTCACTCATTGCTGGTGGGAATGCAAAATGGTACAGCCACTTGAAAGGCAGTCTGGGAGTTTACTACAAAACTAAACCGGGACTTCCCTAGTGTTCCAGTGGCTAAAATGCTGAGCTCCCAATGCAGGGGGCCTGAGTTCCATCCCTGGCCAGAGAATTAGATCCCACAGGCTACAACTAAGAGTTCGCATGCTCTGACTAAAAAGATCCCACATGGTGCAACTAAGACCCAGCATAGACAAAGAAAGAAAGAAACTAAACATATTCTTACCATATCCAGCAAATCATGCTCCCTGGCATTTATCTACCCACAGGAGTTGAAAACTTATGTCCATTAAAAAAACCTGCACACAGATGTTGACAGCAGTTTTATTCATAATTCCTAAGACATGGCAGCAACTAAGATGTCTTCTGGTTAGGTGAGTAGATAAATAAACTGGTACACTCAGACAATGGAATAATACTCAGTGCTAAAAAAGAACCAAACTATCAAGCTACAAAAAGACATGAAGGAAATTTAAATGTACGTGACTAGCAGTCATGCACTGGAGAAGGAAATGGCAACCCACTCCAGTGTTCTTGCCTGGAGAATCCCAAAGACAGAAGAGCCTAGTAGGCTGCCATCTCTGGGGTTGCACAGAGTCGGACACAACTGAAGCGACTTAGCAGCAGCAGTCAATGTGAAGGAGGTACATACTGTATGATTCCAATTATGTAACACTCTGTAAAGGACAAAACTATGGACGCAGTAAAAAGATCAGTGCTTGCCAGAGGTTAAGGAAGAGGGAGGGATGAAGAGGTAGACCACATGGGATTTTCAGAGCAGTGAAACTATTTCTGTGATACTATTAACGGTGGATACATATCATTTGTCAAAACTTGTAAAACATAACACCAAGAGTGAACCATAAGGTAAACCATAACCTTTGAGTGATAGGTGTAGGTACATCAACTGTAACAAATCCATCACTGTAGTGGAAGATGTTGATAATGGAGGAAGTTATGCCTGAGTAGGGCAGAGTGTATGGGAAATCTCTGAACTTTCTGTTCAGTTCTGCTGTGAACCTAAAACTGTTCTAAAAAGAAGTCATTAAAAAAAAAAAAAAACCTATGAGCAAGAGAATACATGGGTCTAGGTTTCACAAGCAAAGAAATCTGAGTGTCATAAGAATATATTAATAGAAATAGTAGGTCAGGAAACAAGTCTGTACTGAGTGTCAGCCACTGAGAATATAGGANAAAAAAAAAAAAAAACCTATGAGCAAGAGAATACATGGGTCTAGGTTTCACAAGCAAAGAAATCTGAGTGTCATAAGAATATATTAATAGAAATAGTAGGTCAGGAAACAAGTCTGTACTGAGTGTCAGCCACTGAGAATATAGGAATAAAAGACCACAATCCCTGCCCTTTTGCAGTAGAAACTCTAGTAACTCTAGCCATGGAAAACCAAATGACTCAAAATGCATTAGAAAAATCTTTCTTAAAGAAACCATTAAGGATTTTTTTAGGAAGGAAAAGTTTATACCTAGGTTTTTCTTTAGGGGTGGGTAGGAAGTCTGAGGTTTTCATATATTGATTTTTTTTTTTGTAGTGAGGTCTAGAGTAAAAATAACCAAAACTTAAAACATTTTATAAGACGTGTATGGACATTTCATAATTATAACTGAAGTCTGTAAAACAGATCTAAGCCACGAAAAATTTCAATCTCTAAAAACCAAGTAAATCAATTCCTTCAAAATACAAAGTTGTTGCTCTGCAAATTTACTGAACTTTGTTTACCCTCCTTATGTAAGACCTGTTTTCTAAACACTGTATAAGCTGAAAATAAAATCCTATTCTCCATATTACGTCACTGTTGCCATAGCTAGATGTTTCCTTTGTAACTTCAATTAATCGTAGCCTAATATTCTTTTAAATTATAGATATTAAAGTATATTGTTCTACAACAATGTTGTAAAAATTTCCCAAAGCTTAGAACACATTACACTAAATTGAATTAAATTTCTGAATTTGTAGCTTGTGTAATATTTATCCTAAAAAGTTCCTCATCTATCATTTAAATTGTACTTCAGCTTTAATTATTATTAAATGTTCAATTATGCTGCAAAGTGTCAAGAGGGGTCATCCAAAGCAATTCTATAACAGAGTTAAAGAAACTATTTTGCCAAAGCCAACTTTAGGGTTGCAACTAATTATTCCAGATCACAAATGTCTGTTGTATATTTTAATTCCCAGAACAAAAAAATTACATAATTTGTACAGTCCATTTGAGGTCAAAATCTACTTGTCATGAACTTCTAACAGCTAACCAAAATCCTCTCCCCCACAATTTAAGCCAGCATCTCCCAAAACAAAATTACCAGACCATTACATTTATCACCACACTACACTCTGCTCTTCAGTAATGTCCCAACGAGATGGTGACACCAGAGACACCTAACACTCAGAAACTCACTGTTTCACTTTTCTAAGTTAAGACCTCAAAAACAAACTGACCCATGAATTTGATTAAATTCTAGATCACACAAGACTTACCCAGATGTCTTACTACAGCAATTTTCCAACGCCATCATCTTCAAAAGCCTGGACATTTATCATCTAAACCTCTTGTTTTCATTTTTACGAACTAACAAAATGCACTAAAAGAAAACCTATGCAGTTCCAACGTATCCAACATGCCAAAATAATCTCATAAATCTAGTTATTAAACAGCCTTGGCAGCAATCATTTACTGAGCACTTATCATGGGCCTGCCACTGCTCTAAGCCTTAAGCCCTTCACCTACTATCTCATCAATTCTCCCAACAATCCTACGAGGTAGGTACTGTTATTACCCCTATTTTGCAACTAAAGAAAAAGAGGCACAGAGAGGTTAAGTTATCTTGCCCAAGGTCCCAAACCGGTGGGGCAGGACTGGAACCAAAGCAGGTAGTCTGACTTCAGAGTCCGCGCTCCCAACGTTCAACTGCTGCAAGAGTTAACAATTTACCCTTGACAGCCCCTTATCAAGAAATGGTAAATGTTCAACAGCTAAAAACGGGCAGTCCGATCCCTGCCCTATATCCGTGCTCACGGCTTCTACGACTTTGACAAATCGGTTGCACCATCTGATTTTCCGAACACACAAACTGGACTTCTCTGGACGTCAGAGCAAATTCTCAATCTTTCCAGGAACGGGAAAAGAAAAACCTATGCAACACATTCCTAAATAATAAATCTGGGAGCGTCCAGAAAGGCCCCCAAACTACCCGACAAACGAAGCCTAGGAAAACCAACGTTTACAATAAAAAGCTGGAGCTTCCTTGGCAAATCTTTCATGCGATCTCCTCTCTAACGACATAAACAAGGGAGGAGGCTGCATTCTTCCCACCGCACAATGAAAGCGCAGGCCGGAGCGGGAAAGAACGCAGCGCAATCGGGGACAACAGCTCCCGGGGTCGGGGGCAGGCAGGGGAGGCCAAGGACGGCTGAGTCGCCCCGTCCTGCCCCCGGGCCGGTGCGGGGAGGGGCCGGAGGGAAGGGCCGGCCACTGCCCGCACTCAGCTGACCTCCGCCATGTTGGCCGCAAACCCCGGGNGCCGTCCCTGGGATTCTCCAGGCAAGAACACTGGAGTGGGTTGCCATTTCCTTCTCCAATGCATGAAAGTGAAAAGCGAAAGTGAAGTCGGTCAGTCGTGTCTGACTCTTAGCACCCCCATGGACGGCAGCCTACCACGCTCCTCCATCCATGAGATTTTCCAGGCAAGAATACTGGAGTAGGGTGCCATTGCCTTCTCTGAGACTCCATGCTAATTTCATTTTAATCTTCTTCACAGTGCCACAGGCTTAGAAGTATTCAATACTTAGAAAATCAATGATGAAAACAAACATTAATTGTGGAATCTCACTTTTAGAGCAGAAAAGTACTGCAGAGCTTTTTCTTTTTACTGCCCCGCCCCTCCCCGTGAATGAGGATCTAAAGTGGGTATAATTGGGGCCAGACACGGATTAGACTCAAGTCTTCTGAGAATCGATCAATATGACAATGTTTTCTAAGACTTTCTGTCTCCATTATCATAATTCTCCACTTTTTGACTCATTCAACCACTGTTGAAGTAATATCTGCAATATGAATCAACACAAAAATAGAGGGGCAACGAACAGCCCAGCATCTACAGTATCAGTCAAATTCTGTCACATGCACAAGAAAAAGGATTCAGTACTAAGCACTTCAAATACTGACCTTTTTCAATATGGACTTTATCTAGCCCCATGATTTTTAATGATTAACCTTTTGCAAATACTACAAAAGCAAGGACCTGGAATTACAAGTAAAGATGAGGCATGGGTTTTATATTAACACTTGAGTTAACCTAAATTTCCTACCATCCCCAGTGTAATGTGGCTTCATCATTCTCCACATGTTACCATGTATGCAGGAATTCCAGTGAAGTGCTAAAAAGTCTTTTCTCTCACTTTTGTAAAAATAAATTAGAAAGCACATAAAAGAAATCTAGATGCATCAGCCAATTAGTCTGTAACTAGCTTTATGAATTATGTGAAGTAAATACAAAGAGCAATGGTTCATAGCTTTCTATGGGTCATGGACACCTTGAGAATTCAATGAGTCCTGAACCTTCTGTGCTGAAATACACAGGACACATATGTAAAAGTTATGCCTAAAACTGCTAAAGTTTTACAGTTTTCTTGAATTCTACTCATACTGTCCATAACTACATAAATTCAAGTTAAAATTCCTGACTACGGTCATATTTGCAACCGTGAGAACTAACAAAAATCTTAGGTCATATGTGTTGTAAATGATAGATCTTAAAGTATCTTTAATTTCTTACTCAAAGTTACTTGATACAGCATTTATCATGTTAGAACACAAATGTCATTTTCAAACTGTATTTTCCCATTATCTACATAAAATAATTAGATAACTTATTTCATTTTAAATTCAGTTCAGTTCAGTTGCTCTGAACAGTTCTATGAAGAGTTACAAGATCTTTTAGAACTAACACCCCCAACAGATGTCCTTTTCATGAAAGGACTTCCCTGGTGGCTCAGATGGTAAAGTATCTACCTACAATGTGGGAGACTCGGGTTCAATTCCTGGGTTGGGCAGATCCCCTGGAGAAGGAAATGACAACCCACTCCAGTACTCTTGCCTGGAAAACCCCACGGATGGAGGAGCCTGGTAGGCTACAGTCCATGGAGCCGCAGAGTGGGACACGACTGAGTGACTTCACTTCACTTCTCTTTTCATGATAGGGGACTGGAATGAAAAAATAGGAAGTCAAGAAACACCTGGAGTAACAGGCAAATTTGGCCTTGGGAGTACAGAATGAAGTAGAGAAAAGGCTAATAGAATTTTGCCAAGAAAACACACTGATCATAGCAAACACCCTCTTCCAACAACACAAGAGAAGACACTACACATGGACATCACCAGATGGTCAACACTGAAATCAGGTTGATTATATTCCATGCAGCCAAAGATGGAGAAGTTCTATACAGTCAGCAAAAACAAGACCGGGAGCTGACTGTGGCTCAGATCATGAACTCCTTATTGCCAAATTCAGATTTAAATTGAAGAAAGTAGGGAAAACCACTAGACCACTCAGGTATGAACTATTTCAAATCTCTTACAATTACACAGTGGAAGTGAGAAATAGATTTAAGGGACTATATCTAATAGACAGAGTNAGACCGGGAGCTGACTGTGGCTCAGATCATGAACTCCTTATTGCCAAATTCAGATTTAAATTGAAGAAAGTAGGGAAAACCACTAGACCACTCAGGTATGAACTATTTCAAATCTCTTACAATTACACAGTGGAAGTGAGAAATAGATTTAAGGGACTATATCTAATAGACAGAGTGCCTGATAAACTATGGATGGAGGTTTGTGACATTGTATAGGAGACAGGGATCAAGACCATCCCCAAGAAAAAGAAATGCCAAAAAGTAAAATGGCTGTCTGAGGAGGCCTTACAAATAGCTGTGAAAAGAAGAGAAGTGAAAAGCAAAGGAGAAAAGGAAAGATANTCCTCCTCTGGAAGCTGAATGAGACTCGGGGTTTTCTTTTCCTAAGAAATAAAAGGAAAGTCATTCAGGGTACTTAACAAATACAAAGTATATACCAGAGCAAAGGCTAGTGTCAGACCTTAAACTGGATTTCCGTGTAAGAGCCTCCATAAAAACAGTATTGTGTGAAAACAAAAAGTACTTTTTATATGAGACTTTAGGGAATAGTCTCGCATTGTGTCCAAGTTCCTATCAATAGGAAATCATTTTAGATGGGAAGTTTTTATGCAAGCGCCCCTGAGAACACAAAACTTTCGGCTTGAAAGTGAGAGGCACACAGTTATTAATATCTTTAGGTACTAATGCAAGCTGCTAATTTCCAGCTTCCCCCAACAAATCTGTAGACTGTGTCTGTGTTGATACTTCTACTTCTGTTCTCAACCGAGTACTTGCTTTTTGTGGCTACTCTCTTCCTCCGGGACCATTAGCACAGTGTTTGTTGAGGTTGGGAAAGTAAAAAATCACGTGTTCTTAACCACAAGCTATACTACTAATATGCTGGTCCCCAAAGACCAAAAGTCACTTGAAGAACTTGAGTGAATTATATAGGCCCCTGCAGTAATTTAGTCAACAATAAATTCTGACAGGTTCTGTTATACATTGCTTGGTCGGGCTTGGAGTTTACTGAGTGAAGACATTATTTATTCATTTTTCAACACAGTGTTGGGTTCTAAGAGTACAGAGCCACTGTTCCTACATTCATGTGTATATAATGGGGAACATAAAAAATCAGTCTTACAAATCTATGACTACAACTGGGGAAAATGTTACAAAAAGCGGGGTGGTGGACAGTCCCTGGTGCTAAGAAGGTATGTAACAGGCCAGGTATATAATATGACAGGTGACTAAGTAAAGAACCTAAGGATTAGAAGGAATTAACCAGTTAGAGTTGGACAAGGAGCAACGGACTGGTTCCAAATTGGGAAGGGAGTATGTCAAGGCTGTATAAAGAGTACATCATATGAAATGCTGGACTGGGTAAAGCACAAGCTGCAATCAAATTGCAATTGCAGGGAGAAATTTCAATAACCTCAGATATGCAGATAACACCACCCTTATGGCAGAAAGCAAAGAGGAACTGAAGAGCCTCTTGATGAAAGTGAAAGTGGAGAGTGAAAAAGCTGGCTTAAAACTCAACATTCAAAATATGAAGATCATGGCATCCGGTCCCAACACTTCATGGCAAATAGTTGGGGAAACAGTGACAGACTTTATTTTCTTGGGCTCCAAAATCACTGCAGATGGTGACTATAGCCATGAAATTAAAAGACACTTGCTCCTTGGAAGAAAAGCTAAGACAAACCTAGACAGCGGAGGCATTAACTTTACAGACAAAAGTCCGTGTTACGGTTTTTCCAGTAGTCATGTATGGATGTGAGAGTTGGACCATAAAGAAAGCTGAGTGCTGAAGCACTGACGCTTTTGAACTGTGGTGTTGGAGAAGACTCTTGAGAGTCCCTTGGACTGCAAGGAGATCTAACCAGTTCATCCTAAAGGAAATCAGTCCTGAATATTCACTGGAAGGACTGATTCTGAAGCTGAAACTCCAGTACTTTGGCCACCTGATGCGAAGAACTAACTCATTGGGAAAGCCCCTGATGCTGGGAAAGATTGAAGGTAGGAGGAGAAGGGGATGACAGAGGATGAGACGTTTGGATGGCATCACCAACTTGATGGACATGAGTTTGAGCAAGCTCTGGGAGTTGGTGATGGACTGGGAAGCCTGACTGCAGTCCATGGGGTCGCAAAGAGTCGGACAAGATGGCTGAGCGGCTGAACTGAACCAGTTGGGGGTCGGGGTGACTTACTGGAAAGTGAAGGGCTTGAAAAAGATGAAAGGCATTCCAGAGGAAAGTGAAAGTGAATTAGTTGCTCAGTCGTGTCCGACTTTGCCACCCCATGGACTGTATGTAGCTCATCAGGCTCCTCCGTCCATGGAATTCTCCAGGCAAGTATACTGAAGTAGGTAGCCGTTTCCTTCTTCAGGGAATCTTCCCAACCCAGGGATTGAACTCGGGTCTCCTGCATTGCAAGCAGGTTCTTTACTATCTGAGCCACGAGGGAAGCTCTATTTCAGAAGAAAGCCTTTCCCAGTTCCTGGAATGGAGAGCAACTCCACTGCAGATTTTTTTTTCTGGGGGCTAAGAGAAGGGCACAAGTTATAGGTAAGAGGTGTAAACAGTGTTGCTGAAAAAGTCAATGGAGTTCAGAGACTGCTGGGTTTTGTGGGCCAAGGTGCCCAAATCATGTAATGGGCAGCACTTCTCAGGCTAGTGAGGCCGCAAAAGGATTCATTCACTCAGGAATAAACTTGAAACTGAGCCTCAGCGAAAAGGTAGGAGGAGGAAAATGAAAAATTCTTCCAAACTGAGGTCAGATATGGAAGGGACAATCACAAAAGGAAAATGTGTGTCTAAGTCACAGTGTGACGGGGAGGTAGAGTTTGGCTAAAACTGGCCAAAATGAGCAAAGGGTGGACCAGAGAACCCTTCGGTCTAAGCAAGAAGTGAAGGCCTGAACCAAACAGCTGGCAACAGACATGTTGAACGTCTTGGAGAGACAATTGGCTCTAGAGAGCAATCAGGTGGATTTAGGGAGGGTAGGATGTGGAGATCAAAGAGCTGAGGCTGGTGATAATGACAAAAACACAGTGGAAATAGCTTTTGTTGTTTAGTCACTAAGTTGTGTCTGACTCTTTTGCGACCCAATAGACTGTATTAGTGACCATTCTTAAGCATCTGCTCTGTTTCAGTTGCATGCATTACCTCATTACTCCTCACAAAAACTCCATAAAGCAATACCATTATTATCCCCATTTGATATATGAGGCAACCGAGGCATGAAGAGGTCAAATAACTTGCCCAAGTTCACAGAGCTACTAAGTGGCAAGAGGCAGGATTCAAACCCAAGCCCTTCTTCCATGCTCTGCTCTAAAGCCTATTCTGAGATTTTTAGCTTGGTAAATGGTGATAGACAGGGAGGAAACAAAGAAAAGTAAATTCTTGTTTTGGAGGCATTAGGTGTGAAGTGCCTGGGGAACGTGCAGAAAGAAGCTGGAAATAGAAGCCCAGGACTTAGGAAGGAGGTTGTGGGTCATTCCCCACAGTCCCGGCTCCGCCTAACCCAACCCTATCCTAGCCCACCCCTGTTTAGGGTGGAGCAGAGATGTATGTTCTAGCAGATTCTCTGGAGTCACAGAGAACAGAGCCTAGTAGGGGAATTAATGAGGAAAACCCAGGTTTCTTTTTCAACAGTCATTTTGAGGTTTGTTAATTTCAATTCAATTAAGGCAAAACTGGACATTACAAAATGGAATATGGTATGTACTTTTAACATAGAATTCAATAAACTAAATTAAAAAGATAGATATGAATGGAACGCTATTCAGCCATAAAAAAGAAATAATGTCATTGTAGCAACATGGACTGAAGCCTACCAGGCTCCTCAGTCCATGTGATTTTCCAGACAAGAGTACTGGAGTGAGTTGCCATTTCCTTCTCCAGGGGATCTTCCCGACCCAGGGATCGAAGCCCGATCTCCTGCGTTTCAGGCAGGCGCTTTACCCTCTGAGCCACCAGGGCTCAGCAACATGGACGGCCCTGGAGATTATCATGCTAAGCCAAGAAAGGAAGAAAATACCATATGATATCACTTAAATGTGGAATCTAAAATATGACACAGATGAACTTATCAAGGAAACAGAGACTCACAGACATAGAAAACAGACTTGGGGCTGCCAAGGGGGAGGGATGGACTGGGAGTTTGGAATTAGCAAGTACAAACTCTTACATATAGAATGGATAAGCAACAAAGCCCTATTTTTAGCAGAGAACTATATCCAACATCCTATAATAAACCATAATGGAAAATAATATGAAAAAGTATATATATATATATACTGAATCACTTTGCCATACAGCAAAAATCAACACAACATTGTAAATCAACTATACTTCAATAAAATTAATTTTTAAAAACTGAAATGAGGAAGGCTTCCCAAGTGACCCACAGGTAAAGAATCAGCTGGCCAATGCAGGAGATGTAAGAGGCATGAGCTCAATCCCTGGGTCAGGAAGACCCCCTGGAGTAGGAAATGGCATCCCACTCCAGGAATCTTGCCTGGGAAGTTCCATGGACAGAGGAGCCTGGCAAGCAACAGCCCAAGGGGCTGCGCAGAGTCATACATGACTGACTGAGCAAATGTGGAATAATGTAAGCCAGTGGCACACAATTCTCTCTACCTTTGCCAAAGCTACTTTATAAAGAGAGCTGAGAGCATTGGTCTCAAGGAAAACCTGGTATTTTCTTAGAAGAGAACGCAGACAGACTCCCAGATTCCCTCAGTTTTCAAACTTTACCTTTCTCTCCCATTGAGATTTGAGCTGTGTCTCATCAGAGTCTGAGGTAGACATGAAACAAACATATGGTACATACAAATGTGTAGATAGGCTTAACATATAGTGACATCACAGCTTACCAGAGTTAGGGTTTAAACTCTGCCCATTAAAAAAAAGTAAGTATAATCAAAATTATCCTTGAAAATTCTTTGAATTGCCCATAAATTACAGTGCATATTGTTTTCTGGCAATCAAAATTCCAAACATCATGCTTTGCCAAAATCAAATTTTGGCCCTCATATCCCTGTCCCTTCTCCCTGTTAGACCATTAATACGCATTAATCAACAGCATTTTGCCCAAACAAAAATGACACTAATTCCTTTGGCCCCATGCTGGAGTACCTTATAAAGTGGTGGATTCTTTTAAGCTGCAGGAGTGCCCAGGACAAAGTGTTGCCTGAAGACGCCACAAGTCACTTACGAAGTGTCAGAAGCAACTCCTGTTTCTGGAATTCTCGAACTTGATTTTCTTGGCTAGGTTGGTACCTGCTCTCCTGTAGAAAAGTTGAAACTACTGCTTCCTTCTCCCCCTTCCCTTTTATACAAAACTAGCTCATGAGAATAATTTCATCCCCACTAATCTCATTCGGGAGGGGCTTAATCTGGTTTAGTTCATTCCTACTGAGGGTATGAATGGCTGATAGGTATGAGTGGGACACGAACATAATATTTAAGTTTTAAACATTGGGAGGAAAATAGCCCCACTGTGAAGTAACTACACATCCTTTTCTCAATAGGGAGGCAACTCTGCTTCCATGACAATTAATCTAAAGAAAAGCATTTCTATAAATTCTAAGGCCAACCCAAATAGTCCTCTACTTGATGGGATTTCAGGATGAGTGCCAAATATTTTCAGGCCAGATGGGGAAAATATTTCAACCTTCCTAGTCCCCTTGAATCACGTCAAATGGCAATTTCCTCTGCTTCAGAGGAATGTAAAGTGCTAATTCTGTAGGTGACCCATAATAAAGACTCTAGTGATAGGAAATGATGTGACTTTCTTCTTTGCTAATCATGAATAAAGCAGACACTGATAATAGTATCTAGATTTGGGGATCTTATATAAATTCACAGTAACTTGACATTTAACATAGGTCTGAGACCAATTGATTGATATGGTCTCAAAAAGAACTGTTCTTTCCATGACGTCTGGTGAGATTTTACCAAGAGATGAAGTAGGAGCAAGTGGAATAAGTAGAAAGTGTTTTGACTGACTGCATTAGTCCATGATTTTTAATAACTGAGTCATGTTCAAAATTGGATATCATTATTTCTTTCACATGGAAATTTGCCAAAAATACATACATATACGTCTTTCTCCCACATTCTCTTGTATGACTGTTTTAAACTGTTCTATGGATTAAGAGCACTCAGGCGCACCTATGTAAATCTTTGGGCAGACCAATGTTCTTAATTTAAGAAATATGAATTCAACTTTCATAATAATAATTATATATATATTTTCTAGTTTTGTTTTTTAGAAACACCACTCAACTGGCAGGATCTTAGTTCCCTGACCAAGGATCCAATCCAGGCCCCTGGCAGTGCAAGTGCCGAGTCTTAACCACCAGATGGCCAGGGAATTCCTCAGTTATACAAAGCTCTCAGCTCGTTCTCGCCCCTCCAATACAATACAACGCAACAGTACCTTTCCAAATGCTCCCCCGAAAGCTCAAAGCCTTAGCCTCAACTTAGCATCACCTTCCCCTCTCCCAGTCACCAGTGTCATTTTTCCAGAGTACAAATTCTGCCTTTGTTAAGTCCCTTTCCTGCTTCTGCTCTAACTGGTAGCTTTCTATATGGGCGGGCCTCTGAAATCCATGGGTTTTTGGAAGGTCTTTTTCTCAAACTTCTCTTCCATCAAGCCTCTACTAGTTCACTGGCTCACTTGATGAATGTGCTAGTGTTATTCAAGGCACACTGGCTGCCCTCCATACAGTCAAAGCAACTTGTCCTTTGCATGATTACATGCAATTCCAGATAACACCACAAAAACTGGCAAAACAGCTAAGACAATATACTTCATTTCTAAGTGTCTAATGTCAATACAATTATTTTTGTACAGATTGGTTCACAAGGCAAAGCCATCATTCCCGGATCACTGATGGGCTGTGTTTGTTTCCAGGCAATCATAGATATCTTTTGCCCAGGAAACTATTGCTATTAATATCTTCTCTTACGTTAGCTCGTTAATACCCATTTATCATTCAACTAACATGGATAGCTCTGAAGACATATTAGCATTCCCTTCCAAGCTGAGCTCTGCCGCAAGCCAAACCGGGAGCCTTTCTTGGCCTGAAACAGGCATGCACACCTCCCTCCCAAATACTAGATTCCTATCAGCTTTGAGAAGGGAAGCAGGTCCCAACATGTCAGACACGTCTAACGCAAAGCAGAAACAATGTTTTCTTTATCAGACACACCTGCTGACAGTCAGTACCTTTCTGGGGGTGGTGAATGTATTAAACAGCATCTAAAACAAATTCTAACAAACCAGGTGGAGAAGAAATTGGAGCTACAGCATAAATATCCCAAAACATGGTAGGGACTAACTGCTGAAAGGTCCTCAGTGATCAGGAAGTGCATTCGTCCACAACTTTTTTCCCTTTATCTCTTTCTTCACAAAAAATGTTATGTGCTAGGCACTAAATTTTGCAAGAAGCTGGAAAACCATTTAGGTTTTTAGGTACCTGGCAGTTTGTGGGGATGAGTGGTATTAAGAATAATTACTTTCCAGATATCAGTCTTACATCAATGAAACGCAATTAGTGTCCATCCCATCCAGAGCTCGTGATACAATCCCTGCCTCCCCTGACCTCCCAATACACACATACTTATTTCCACAGATCCACATTTTTCTTTATAGTCACCAGAAAACTTCTATGTTGGTTTCCTGTTCTGTGCTAAGGAATACACTAAGCCTCTCTTTTACAGGGAAGGGCACAGCACAGTCACCGTTGAGTTCCCATCAAAGCCTAGCACAATGCCATAGAGAGCCCGCAACATTTTTGCAGAGCAAATGAGTAAATACTAGACAAGTACCACGTCCTAAAAATCTTGGCTGTCTAGGAAATCCATTTACAATTTTTAGTTTATAAGTTTTCATTCCTTTTTGGAAGACATTTGTTCCTTCTTTCTTGGAAGAACTAGCATTTACTGGACTCCTAATGTGCTTGAATTTACAGGTTAGTTACTTTAAAGCTAACAACATACATGAAAGGAGTATCATATGGATAAGGAAACTGAAATACAGAGGAAAAGTAACTTTTCCAAGGGTACCTGATGATAATGAGTGGAGTGAAAGCTGACAGTCAGGCCCACCTGGCTCCAAGGCCGTCACTCTTTGCTCTATCTCTGTGTGTTTCAGCAAAAGTACACTGATCTTTAAGTATTTACACATGAATTCTTCTCCAGAGCTCTGAGGTCTTTGATGTGAATTTTTAAATTCAGCATTTTCATTTGAATAATTGTAGAAGAATTAGTCAAGGTATACATTATATTATCTGAACAACTACCTGCAACTCTCTATATTAATTGAAAAATTAAGGCATATTATAACATTAAGGTGTGGGGTGATTACTGGAAACACTCTAGTTGACAAGGACTGTTAGGATGTGGCTAATGGTGGGGTGAAGGAGAGGGAGAGGGATTTTCATTTGGATTATTTTTAATCACCTATATTGCTTGACTTTTATATATATAATTTTTTGGTCAAGCTGAGTGGCTTGCAGAAACTTAAATCCCCGATAAAGAATTTCACTGCCACAGCAGTGAAAGCTGGACCACCAGGAAAGTCCCTACTTTTATAATTAAAAACAGTAAAGCCAATAAAAGTCTTTAAGGACAAAGTCTGTGAGTTTTAGGCTTGAGTACTAGATTAGTGACCCCAGGCAAGTAATCTAACCTTTTGGCATCCAAGTTTCCTTATCTATAGTAACAGACCCCCTCTTCTAGGGTGAGTGTGGAAATTATCCATGTTAAACATTTAGAACAGAGCCTGACTTGAGTAGACAGAAAAAAAAAAAAAAAACCAGAAGGGATCCGGCAGATGGAGGCTGTAGTAGATAGAATAATGATCGCCCCAAATGCAATAATCTCCCGCCCTCGCCCCAGACCCCTGCCCCTGCTCCCAGATCCTGTGGTGTTGGGTGGGGGACTTTACAGGTATGATTGAGTTAAGGATCTTGAGATGAGGAGATTATCCTAGGTATGATTGAGTTAAGGGTCTTGAGATGAGGAGATTATCCTGGACTATCCAGGGGCCTCCAGTGTAATCACAGGGTCTTCTAAAGAAAGAGGCAAGCAGGAAAGTCTGATAGAAAGAGGTGTGAGGAGGGAAGCAGCGATCAGGGTGAGCAGGAAAGAGTCACAAGCCAGGAAATGCAAACGGCCTCCAGAAGGCTGGAAATGCAAGGAAGCGGATCCTCCTCTGGATCCGCCAGAAGGAACTAGCCCTTCCAGCACCTTGACTTTAGCCCAGAGAGACTGATTTTAGACTGCTGGCATCCGGAACTGTAAGAATACATTGCTGTTTTAAGTCACTGCATTTGTGGTAATTTGTTGCAGCAACAATAGGAGTGCAGACACAAAAGGAAGTCTAAGACCTCAGTCAGTGTGGGTTGAAAGAGAGGCGAGGGTCCACTGAGGATGGCGCTCTTTTGAATATCACAGAACCTCTGGAAACAAAGCAAAGGCATCCTGGGCAAATCTGCCAAAAGAGTGATGGCGGGAGAATGTTGCCTCGTGCTGATGTTAACATGGAAAAGCCATCCAAGCACATGGACCTCCTTGTTTACATGCATTCAGTCTCACAGCCTTGGAATCCTTGAATCCATCGAGAGAAAGCAAATGCATGTCTGCTGATAAACTGTCCCCGCACGTTTGAACACTTGATTCCTAGTAACTGTCTCTTTGGAAGGCAATAAGAAACAGCTTCTCACAGCTCATTTCTTAGTCAACAGAAACATTGATTAATCAGGTTGACTTTCTGGCACGTGTGTATGCAAATTATACAAACATTTCTTTTCTTTCTCCTTCTCCCCTCCTTTTAATAAAAATGTAGCCCTCAAAGATATCCTGGGAAAAGCACTCAGGCTTACAACATTACAGCTTTAATGAGCCAAGAATTCTATTTTTTCCCTATTACACAGAACAACAATTCTTAACAGCTTAAAATTTCAAAGCTTCTCACAAGCATTTAATTAATCCTCTCCACTGCCAGAGAGAAGGCAGCTGATATTCATAATATCTCATCCTGACATCCTTTAATTTGGCAAAACTTCCACTGGCTTCAAGAAAGCATCGGTACCACTAAGGTTATTTGGGTCACTGTTGTTTAATCAGTTCTCCTCACCTATTGAAACCTGGTCATCGGAGCTATTTAAATGGTCATCTCATGAGGGCTAGATGAGGTAGGGGGAGCTGCTTTGAGCTTGGAAGAGAAATGGCAGTGATTCCCTCAGAGAAATGACAAAGCTCGTCTGTACGGAACCTGCAAGATGAGGCTCGTGGTGAAGGCCCTTTGCCAGTTGCATCAGAGCCTGATTCACTCCAGAGAACTGGGGCACGATGATGCTATCGGGACGCCCTTCTCAGCCCTGGGCTCTCTGGAGGCCCAGGACAATCAGCAGTTGAATTGCTCTGGGCTCTTTGCTTAGCCTCTCGGATGCATGGGAAGCTCTAGGAAGCCCTACTTTTCTCTCTTTTCAGACCTACTTCCTGAAGGTTTCACTGATACAGACTAGCCTCTGCAGCCTCACAGACCTAACGCCACTCTCAGCTGTGCCCCGAGGGTGTGGCCTTGCCGCCAGACCTGCTCCATTGACTGCAATTGGATGAGCTAATCCCTTCCACTCCATTATGCCAGCAACACAGTGGCCAAAATAATGTCAAATTCCATTTTCAATTCAAAGAAGCAAAATTTAATAAATGCTTCCTGAGTGCCTGTTGTGTGCCAGGCACTGCCCAATCCTAGCTAGATAAAGTCCCAGGCCCTTAACAACCTTGGTTTTAAGTCAGATAAATAGTCAAATGACTGTAATACAAGTGCAGTAATGAAGGTGCCTGCAGGCTGTTAACAAGAGAAGAGGGCGTGAAAAGAAGGGGCAGAGGTGGGAAGTAATGGATATGGGGGGTGAGGAGGAAGCACTGGAGAGCTTTCAACAGATGGTATTTAACGTGGCTCTTATAGGATATGATTTTCATCATGGGAAGGGGTGATATGATAAAATAAGAAATGTATAGTTGGTCTCTGTTCCTGACAGAGGCCCCTGTGCTCCAGACCACTCCATTGCTCGTCCTGTGTACCCCTCCATCTGGGTGTTCTTTTGTAGCCTTCGTCATACCCTTTATAAGAATCTAATAATGGGAAGTAAGGGCTTCCCTGGTGGCTCAGTGGTAAAGAATCTGCCAGCGTAGGAGATGCGGCCTCAATCCCTGGGTCTAAAAGTTCCCTTGGAGCAGGAAATGGCAACCCTCTCCGGTATCCTTGCCTGGGAAGTCCCATGGACAGAGGAACCTGGCCAAGAACAGTGTCAGGATGGGGTTGAACATCCAGCTGGTGTCTGGAGAATTGATCTAGTTGTTGCTGTGGGAAAATCCCACACTTTTGATGTCAGAAGTACTGTGAATAAAAATGACTCAGAGAGGGTATTCAAAAACAAAGGACTTGGGGAGGTGCAGGATATGTGGGAGGCAGAAGCCTAGCCTAGCTGAGTCTTGGAGGAGATGGAACTGGACAGCTAGGTTGAACCAGGTCTTTCTGGGCCATAAACTTTTATTGATGTGTTTCCTCAACTTAGATTATTCTTGCACCACTGTCAGAATATTCTCCAGATCCACACATCATCTCTACTCTTTTTTACTTCATACTCTTCTTGTTAATTCACCATTTATTTTTTAAATGTATGAACACTCTGTACCAGGGGTCAGCAAATGGCCCCAGAGAACACATCTAGCCCATGATCTGTTCTTATATGGCCCATCGGCTAAGAGTAGATTTTACTTTTTTAAATGGTTGGAAAACATTGAAATAAGAAGACTATTTAATGGCACGTAAAAATTGTGTTTATCATTATAATAAAGGCAATCACACTTTTTGAATGCTGACGTAGCATTACACAAGGTGCTTTACAAACATTAGATAAGTTTATCACCAAATGAAAGTTATATGTATTTTACTAAGTGAATTTTTCAAAATATTGTTTGTAATTGACAGTGTAATAAACTTTTAATGTTTTTATAAATTTTTTTAGAATTGTATTAAAATTAATATTTCTTATATCTACAAAAAATATAAATAAATACTCCTATGTGATTATAAAAAAAAATTGTGTTTAGTTGCTCAGTGATGTATGACTCTTTGCAACTGTAGCCCTCTGGCTGTTCTGTCCATGGGATTCTCAGGGCAAGAATACTGCAGTGGGTTGCCATGTCCTCCTCCAAGCGATCTTCCCAACCCAGGGATTGAACCCTGGTCTCCTGAGTTGCAGACAGATTCTTTACCACCTTCTGAGCCACCAGGGAAGCCCATGTAAGAATTATATTAATCCAAATTTCAGTGTCCATTGGAGGATTCTTTCAGACACACCTACCCCCAGTCATTTATATGTGGCCCATAGCCGCTTTTGTGCTATCACAACAGAATTGAGTAGTTGTGACATAGACCATACATGGCCCACCTAAGCTAAAATATTTACTCTCTGGCCCTTTACAGAAAAGGTTTGCTAACCTCTNTTCCAGGCTCCTCCGCCCATGGGATTTTCCAGGCAAGAGTACTGGAGTGGGGTGCCATTGCCTTCTCCTTCTCTCCCAAGTGAACCTTTTATAAATCTGTCTCTAAACTTGTAGAGAATTCTAACAATGGTTTCATTAGTTTAGCAATCATGCAACATCATATCTATTATAATGCACTAAACTCTTAAGTGAGAAAGAAAAAAGAAAATTGTTTTATTCCCATGATTTAATCTAAAACGAAAGATGAAAAACTGCAATGATGGTGGTCTTGTTACACTTTTAAAATTCTCTTTATGATTTAAAGTATGGCCTTGCTTTTCTTGAGGGGCATGCTTTCGTATTCTATTTTAAAATTCCTCAGTGTGCATTCTTATCTTTGTAAGGACTAGTATGGAATCACCGAACTGATTTTAATAAAAATGGTAATATGTATTTAAATGCAGTGGTCGGTTGTGCATGACTCTTTGCGACCCAATGGGCTGTAGCCCACCAGTCTCCTCTGTCCACAGACTTTTTCAGGCAAGGATACTGGAATGAGCTTCCATTTCCTTCTCCATGGGATCTTCCTGACCCAGGGACTGAACCCAAATCTCTTGTGTCTATTGCATTGGCAGGCGGATTCTTTACCACTAGTGCATAAAACTTGGTAACAAATGCAGCCCCCAAAGCTGCATATACAAAAAGTGCATATCAAAACAACACACCTTACCAGGACCTCAAGTTATCTATGGTAACAACAAAGAACCATGTCTCCCATCAATAATCATATACCTCACATTGGGCCCCTGTTCAGGAACCCTGGATTTTCTGGGGATTCTTGCCAAATGCAGTCACCAGCTCCCATGGGAGGATGTGCTTCTTAGCTTTGTGCACAACTGTTCATAGCCAGGGCTTGTGGTTTTTCCCTCTGAAGTGTATTGTAGACAGTACAATACCATCCTGTCTTCACAGTGCTCCTTGGATGGTGACCTAAAACAACTGTCTTTTCAATCCACAGAGAGCTTTCCTAGACTGGAAATGCACCAGGCCTGCCAGCCTGCTCAGTGCCCTGGTGATTCTGCAGTGCAGCTGAAATCTATCAAAGATAGCCTGTCAGAGACATTCTCAAGACAGTTTAGACTGTGCTCAGGATGGCACAGCTGAAACTGTGTAAATTGTGTGATTGCAGGGATGAAAGTCTTCTACCGAAAGCAAAAAAAAATAATGAAAATCAAACGAATTTAATTTGAGGCTCCAGAGGCCCTTTTCCTTCCTACTACTTTTGAAATTGACCTCTTCATGAACATTGGTTCTCTTCAGAGATTCAGTCATTTCTAGGGGAAGAGAATGACATTCTAATCCATTTGCATATATAAACAGTAAAAAAAAAACATAGTAATGTTAATTATCAGTTTGGGATGTTTACTTCTTAGTTTGGCAAATGTTTTTTGACTAAGTTTTTAACTTTAGTGGAAAGCAGGTAGAAGGTGAAATTATTTCATCATTCCGGATTTCCCCATCTCTGTGCATCTCTGGGTATACAGAAATTCTCTAGACCATCTTTGCAACTTTTCTGTAAATCAAAACTTTTTCCAAAATACATATCTGACTCAAAATATTATTTAGTGATAGAAGTTGAGAGAGTTAATGTTCAGGTAGGTTGATAAGAAGGCTGGGGTATCTAAGGAGGAAAAAGTGTCTGGGGCTCTTGAGGAAGAGAAAAGGCAAACTTTCTTTTTTTCCGCCTACATTCCTTCCTCTTAGTCACAATTTTCTTTTTTCCCCCTTAAGCCCAGATCTAATGATTACACAACAAAATAACTCACCTTGCTATGTTCTTCCTTAAATGCTAAACATTATATAACAACAATGTATCCTGCTGGAGGACATGTTTCTCCTTAAGAACCTTCTGACTAATCCTGTTATCTAAAACATATATTATGGGAGTGGGAAGATCTTTCTATTATTAATTCTAATCCTGTTATCTTAAAATGTAAATTGTGGGAGTGGGTCTGGTAACACCTTTACAACCTTGGGACTTTCTTTCCATTTATTGTTAAAAACAATATATAGCTCCCCTGCTAAAACTAGTGACAGGGTCCTCTCCCTTCCTTTTCTGGTGTCTGAGTCAGAAGCTCTTTCTGTGTTTTTTCACTGTAATAAAACTTCTGCCACACAAAAGCTCTGCGTGATCAAGCCTGGTCCCGCTCTGCGTGATCAAGCCTGGTCCCTGATCCTGAAGCTAAATCTTCTTCAGAGATCATGAATCCTACATCCTTCACCATAAGTTATCAAAGTCATCTCCAGGAATTAAAAAAGTCAAGGACAGGGGGAGTCCTAAGATGGCAGAGGAATAGGACGAAGAGACCACTTTCTCCCCCACAAATTCATTGAAAGATCATTTGAACGCTGAGAAAATAGCACAAAACAACTTCTGAACGCTGGCGGAGGACACCAGGCACCCAGAAAGGCAGCCCATTGTCTTCGAAAGGAGGTAGGAGAAAATATAAAAGATGAAAAGAAAGACAAAAGAGTTAGAGATGGAGACCCATGTTGGGGAGGGACTCGTAAAATAGGAGAAGTTTCCAAACATCAGGAAACCCTCTCACCAGTGGGTCTGCTGGGAGTTTTGGAAGCTCGGAGAGCAACATAACTGGGAGGAAAAAATAAATAAAACCCACAGATTACACGCCTAACTGCAACTCCCAGCAGAGAAGTAGCCCAGACGCTCGCATCTACCACCAGAAAGCAGGGGCTGAACAGGGAGGTGCGGGCTGCATTGCTTAGGGTAAGGACCAGGCCTGAATGCCCTGAGGGCAATCTGAGGGAGCTAACCTGAGAAAGCAACCCAAACCATGGGATAGCCAGAGAGAAAAAAAAAAAAA
>SJYX01002168.1:208588-231641 GCA_006410675.1 Oreotragus oreotragus | reverse complement strand
TTACTCCTTGGAAGAAAAGTTATGACCAACCTGGATAGTATATTCAAAAGCAGAGACATTACTTTGCCGACTGAGGTCCGCCTAGTCAAGGCTATGGTTTTTCCTGTGGTCATGTATGGATGTGAGAGTTGGACTGTGAAGAAAGCTGAGCGCCGAAGAATCGATGCTTTTGAACTGTGGTGTTGGAGAAGACTCTTGAGAGTCCCTTGGACTGCAAGGAGATCCAACCAGTCCATTCTGAAGGAGATGAACCCTGGGATTTCTTTGGAAGGAATGATGCTAAAGCTGAAACTCCAGTACTTTGGCCAGCTCATGCGAAGAGTTGACTCATTGGAAAAGACTCTGATGCTGGGAGGGATTGGGGGCAGGAGGAGAAGGGGACGACCGAGGGTGAGATGGCTGGATGGCATCACAGACTCGATGGACATGAGTCTGAGTGAACTCCGGGAAATGGTGATGGATAGGGAGGCCTGGCGTGCTGCGATTCATGGGGTCGCAAAGAGTCGGACACGACTGAGCGACTGAACTGAACTGAATGACAGAAGCTACAAGGTAGCTCCTGGTTTCACTTGAATAAGAATAAAAACTTTATGTATATTATCTTATTTAATCCTCAGGATTGTTGTTGCTCATTCATGTCCAACACTTTGCAACCCCATGGACTGCAGCATGCCAGGCTTTCCAGTACTTCACCATCTCCCGGTGTCTGCTCAAACTCATGTCCATTGAATCAAAGATGCCACCCAACCTTCTCACCCTCTGTCCTCCCCTTCTCCTCTTGCCCTCAATCTTTCCCAACATCAAGCCTTTTCAAATGAGTCGGCTCTTCGCATCAGGTGGCCAAAGTATTGGAGCTTCAGCATTAGTCCTTCCAGTGAATACTCAGGGTTGATTTCCTTTAGGATTGACTGGTCAAGACAGCTGATTGGAAGTAATGCCATTTGCCTTTTGGAGATAAGAAGACACAGGCTTATAGAGGTGAGGCTCCTTGCCCAAAGTCACATTATTAGTAAGTGACACATTCAGGATTTTATCTCAGGTCTCAAGAGGTCAAGCCTATTGTAGGTTATCCATTAAAGCACCATAATCTCTCACATTGTGAGACCGTGAGATGCCCCACTGAAAGTCTGTAACCAGGAGGAGCCCTTGAAAGTTCTGAGGCAGAGAGTAACATAATCAGAGTAACATAATCCTGCTGTTCAAGGATTAGTCCAGGCATGCTCAGCGGGAAGGAGTGGACCGGGTTCTCTGGAGAAAGAGAGACCAGTTCATAGTCGCTCATTGTAGATTAGTAACACTGTCGTGATGGTGAACCCAAGGGGCTTAGTGGCAAAATGGACATGTGAAGTGAGGGAGAGGGGAGAGTCAGAGTCCCTGGAATCTTATACACTGTCTCTTATACACATCTAGATGTGTATAAGAGACAGGAGGTTCCTTGCCCAAGGTCACATTATTAGTAAGTGACACATTCAGGATTTCATCTCAGGTCTCAAGAGGTCAAGCCTATTGTAGGTTAACCATTAAAGCACCATAATCTCTCACATTGTGAGACCGTGAGATGCCCCGCTGAAAGTCTGTAACCAGGAGGAGCCCTTGAAAGTTCTGAGGCAGAGAGTAACATAATCAGAGCCCTGCTGTTCAAGGATTAGTCCAGGCATGCTCAGCAGGAAGGAGTGGACCGGGTTCTCTGGAGAAAGAGAGACCAGTTCATAGTCGCTCATAGTAGATTAGTAACACTGTCGTGATGGTGAATCCAAGGGGCTTAGTGGCAAAATGGACATGTGAAGTGAGGGAGAGGGGAGAGTCAGAGTCCCTGGAATCTTGATGATAACAGGATGATGAGCAGATTGGGAGACGGAGGCTAAATGCGGACAGGACATGCTGAGCAGCCTCTGGGGTATCCAGTTGGAAATGTACAACAGACAGGAGGAGGGACTGGAACTTGAGAGAAGCATATGCTCTAGGGTATCATCTACCTATAAGGGATAGTTAAAACCATAGACAGTAATGAGTTTCAAGGACAAGAGTGTACCGAGAAACAAAAGGGCATTAGGGAATGTCCATGTTCAGGGAAAGGAAGGAGGAAGAAAAGCCAGCAGAAGACAGATAAAGAGAGAAGATGTGAGGAGGGGGCACTGCTTCTGCTGCCGCTAAGTCACTTCAGTCGTGTCTGACTCTGTGCGACCCCATAGACGGCAGCCCACCAGGCTCCCCCGTCCCTGGGATTCTCCAGGTAAGAACACTGGAGTGGGTTGCCATTTCCTTCTCCAATGCATGAAAGTGAAAAGTGAAAGTGAAGTCGCTCAGTCATGTCTGACTCTTAGCAACCCCATGGACTGCAGCCCACCAGGCTCCTCTTGGGTCAGCAAATGGCCCCAGAGAACACATCTAGCCCATGATCTGTTCTTATATGGCCCATCGGCTAAGAGTAGATTTTACTTTTTTAAATGGTTGGAAAACATTGAAATAAGAAGACTATTTAATGGCACGTAAAAATTGTGTTTATCATTATAATAAAGGCAATCACACTTTTTGAATGCTGACGTAGCATTACACAAGGTGCTTTACAAACATTAGATAAGTTTATCACCAAATGAAAGTTATATGTATTTTACTAAGTGAATTTTTCAAAATATTGTTTGTAATTGACAGTGTAATAAACTTTTAATGTTTTTATAAATTTTTTTAGAATTGTATTAAAATTAATATTTCTTATATCTACAAAAAATATAAATAAATACTCCTATGTGATTATAAAAAAAAATTGTGTTTAGTTGCTCAGTGATGTATGACTCTTTGCAACTGTAGCCCTCTGGCTGTTCTGTCCATGGGATTCTCAGGGCAAGAATACTGCAGTGGGTTGCCATGTCCTCCTCCAAGCGATCTTCCCAACCCAGGGATTGAACCCTGGTCTCCTGAGTTGCAGACAGATTCTTTACCACCTTCTGAGCCACCAGGGAAGCCCATGTAAGAATTATATTAATCCAAATTTCAGTGTCCATTGGAGGATTCTTTCAGACACACCTACCCCCAGTCATTTATATGTGGCCCATAGCCGCTTTTGTGCTATCACAACAGAATTGAGTAGTTGTGACATAGACCATACATGGCCCACCTAAGCTAAAATATTTACTCTCTGGCCCTTTACAGAAAAGGTTTGCTAACCTCTGNAGAAAATAGGAGAGGCTGGGGAGAGAGAAAATGGTGAAAGATTCAGACCCAAGAGAAGCAAAAAACAATGGTTAAAAAAAATTAGCATCTGGTATTGAGCTGTATGAGCTGCTGGTAGACCGGGTTTTGGAGATTTTGGAGATTCTTTGTCAGTTGCTTTGTTTGCTATTATTTTCTCCCATTCTGAAGGCTGCCTTTTCACATGCTTATAGTTTCCTTCATTGTGGAAAAGTTTCTAAGTTTAATTAGGTCCGCTTTGTTTATTTTTGCTTTTATTTCCATTACTCTGGGAGGTGGGTCATAGAGGATCTTGCTATGATTTATGTCAGAGCGTGTTCTGCCTATGTTTTCCTCTAGGAGTTGTGTAGTTTCTGGTCTTACATTTAGATCTTTAATCCATTTTGAGTTTATTTTTGTGTATGGTGTTAGAAAGTGTTCTAAGAACACATTTGAGTCCGTTCTAATGAGGTGGATGAAACTGGAGCCTATTATACCAGACTTCTGGACTATGTAGGAGAAAGCAAAGGTGGGATGATATGAGAGAATAGCGTTGAAATAGGTATATTACCATATGTAAAATAGGTGACCAGCACAAGTTCAATGCATGAAGCAGGGCACTCAAAGTCGGTGCTCTGGGACAACCCAGAGGGATGAGGTAGGGGGGCTCAGGATGGGGGAACACATGTGCACCCGTGGCTGATTCATGTTGATGTATGTCAAAAACCATCACAATATTGTGAAGGAATTATCCTCCAAGTAAAATAAATTAATTAACAAATTTTTAAAAAGAATGCTGCTGCTGCTGCTAGGTCGCATCAGTCGTGTCCGACTCTGTGCGACCCTATAGACGGCAGCCCACCAGGCTCCTCTGTCCCTGGGATTCTCCAGGCAAGAAAACTGGAGCGGGTTGCCATTTCCTTCTCCAGCAACAACAAAAAATAGCATCTGCCAGTCCCAGACTCCCAATGCAACATTCTCTCAGACCCCTCCCCCTTGACAACCAGTCTGTTCTCTGGGCCTGTGTCTGTCTCTGTTTCATTCATGTCATTTTAGATTCCCACATACAAATGGTATTTGTCTTTCTCTTTCTGACTTAGTCTGATCATCTCCAGGTCCATCCATGTTGCTGCAAATGGCATTATTTCATTTTTTTTTTTTATAGCTGAGTAGTGTTCCATTGTATATAAGTACCACATCTTTATCCATTCACCCGTCATGGACATTTCAGTGGTTCCCATGTCTTGGCTGTTGTGAATAATGCTGCAATGAACATTGGGTTGCATGTATCTTTTTTCTTTTGGATAAATGACACGATTTTACTATATAACACAGTAAACTATATTCAACATCTGTGATAAACCATAATGGAAAAGAATAAGAATGCATATATATATGTATATACATGCATATATGTATATTTGAAAAAGAATGTGTGTGTGTACATATATATATATACATATATATACCCACCTGCCAATGCAAGAGATGTAAGAAACGTGGGTTCCGTCCCTAGGTCACAAACATCCCCTGGAGGAGGGCATGGCAATCCACGCTGGTATTCTTGCCTGAAGAGTCTTATGCGCGGAGGAGCCTGGAAGGCTGTGGTCCATAGGGTCACAAAGAATTGGACACTACTGAAGTGACAGCACACACACACACACATATAATATAACCGAGTCACTTTGCTGTATAGCAAAAATTAACATAACATTGTAAGTGAACTATACTTCAATTAAAAAAAATCAAGGAGGGAGATTAATCTTTGCAAGGAAGCAAGACCCATCTTGGTCATTGTAATGCTTTAAAAATGTATCCATAAATATACCTTCTTTTAAAAAGCAGAGCTTAATCTCCCAACTCTTCAGGGTGAGTTGGACTTGGTGATTCATTTCTTACAAATAAAATAAGACAGAAGTCACTTTTAAGAGAGGTCAAAAAAAGGCATTTTGCCTTCCTTCTTGCTCTTTTTCTTTAGGATCACTTGCTCTAGGAGATCCAACCACTTTGCTGTGAAAACACGCAAGTTACCCTCTGGAGAAGTCCACACGGTGAGCAACCAAGGCTGAGGCCTTCAGCCAATAGCCTTGTGAATAAGCTGTCTTGGAATGATACTCCAGCCCCAGTCAAGCCTTCAGAATGCTAGCAACCCCAGTCAGTCAACAGCTTTACTGCAACTTCACAAGACTCTGAATTAGAATCACCAAGCTAAGCCATTATAAAACTCCTGATCCACAGAAACAGTTTAATAATCTATGTTTGTCCAGGGCTTCCCCGATAGCTCAGTTGGTAAAGAATCTGCCTGCAGTGCGGGAGACCTGGGCTTAACCCCTGGGTTGGGAGGATCCCCTGGAGAAGGGAAAGGTTACCCACTCCAGTATTCTGGCCTAGGGAATTCCATGGACTGTATGGGGTTGCAAAGAGTTGAACATGACTGAGCCACTTTCACTTTTCTTTCCTGTTTTAAGCTGCTAAATTTGGGATAATTTAATACACATCAACAGGTAGCTAATAAAGTCAACAATAAGAGCCTCTTGGCCTGAAACCACTAGGATTTCCCCCTTCCTATAGCTTAGAAACTTAAAACATAAAGCAACCTCAAGGACTCCTAATCTAGTTCTCCAGAGTGGGGAAGGATTGATGGTAGGGAGTACACAAATACCCCTGTTTCCAAATTCTACACATGAAGTGAAACATCTCTGCCCAGCCACACGACCCTCCTTCTCAATGCATTTGTTCATCCACCCATCCAACAAATATCAGTTAAGCACCTACTCCACCTAGGCACTAGCAAAATAGCACTGAGAAAGGCAAATCTATTCTCTGGAGCTTACATCTTAATGGGGGAAAATAGTGATAATATGAGCAAGCGCATAATAATTTCAGATAGCATTAGATGTTGTGGAGAAAATAAAGTGATAGGGAGATTGAGTGGATGGGAAAATACAATTATTGGTAGGGAGAAAGCAATGGGTCTGCCCCAATTATTGTGGGGGCCAAAGTGAGAATATACAGAGGTTCCAGACACACATCTAAGTATTGAAAAAGTATAATCCAGAAATAGACTCTTCATGAAAATATGTTCTGCTCTCCTACAAGGACAAATACACTCTCATAAAGAATACCAGGTTTGGGGACTTCCCTGGTGGTCTAGTGGATAAGACTCCACACTCCCAATGCTGGGGGACGGGGTTTGATCCCTGGTTAGGGGACTAAAGATGTGTGTGCTGCAACTGAGACCAGGGCAGCCAAATAAATAAATATTTTTTAAAAAAGAAAAGAATACCAGGTTTTAATTTAAAATCTGCAGCTTCTCAGAATTTCACACCAGAACCTGGCAGTCCAGAGGCCAACTTGATCGTTAGCCCCCCTCCTGACCTGCACTTCCCACGCTCCCTTACCCAACTCTTTCCCACACATCGAGGGACCTCCCCTGGGAACATGGCACCACAGCACACTGCCCCAGCTCTGGCCTCAGCCCCTCCCAAACACGTGCTTAAGTGGTTCTTACATCCACTCTCTGGAGGCAGAGGTGCAGCTGGCCTTGGGAGCAGTCCCAGGGCCCTTGACCTGGGATTCCAAGGTCCCAGGAGCTGACGTGTGGTCCAGAACGGGGCCTCCTGGTGGGCACCTCTCTCTGGAACCTTAGACTCTTCACTCTTGAGGGGCAAGGCCAGAGGAGGGCCAGAGCTGGTCTGTTACAGACCAGTTTCCCATTGCTGCTGAAATTACCACACACTTAGTGACTTAAAATGACAGAGGACTTGCCTGGCAGTCCAGTGGGTAAGGTTTCACCTTCCAATGCAGGGCATGGGGGTTTGATCCCTGGTCAGAAAGCTAAGATCCCACACGCCTCTCAGCCAAAATACCAAAACATTAAAGACAAACCCAAAACCCCCTAGAAGCAATATAGTAAGAAATTCAGAAAAGATTTTACAAAAAATAAATTAATTAAAATAAAGAACATAAAACTTAAAAAAAAAAAAGATGCAAATCCATTATCTCCTAATTCTGTAAGTCAGAAGAACTACAGGACCTCACAGGACTGAAATCAAGGTGTCAGAGGCTTTGCTCCTTTCTGGAAACCCTAGGGGCTAACCCATTTCCTTGTTCATTCCAGTTCTTGAGCAAGTGTTTGAACACTTCAAATCCTTCCTCCTTTTTCATCCTTCTCATTCTCTAGCCCATACTGTTTCTGTACTTCTACATTTAAGGACTAATACGATTAAACTGAGCCCACCCAGAAAATGCAGGCTAACCTTCCTACACCAAGGTCAGCCGATTAGCTGCTTAATTTCATCGGCAACCTTAATTCCCTTTTGCCATGCAGCAAGATATGTTCACAGATTCTGGGGATCAAAACATGGGCCTCCCACAGGCAGCAAACCTAAAGGATTCTTCTCTGACAGAGTGATTGAGAAGTGAGATCTGAATGTTGTGAAGGTGCCAACCATGAGAAAATCTAGGGCCGAGCTCTTCAATATGGGGGCCATGATAGTTATTTAAATTGGAATTAATTAAAATTAAATAAAATAAAAAATGTATTCCTCAGTCACACTGGCCACATTTCAAGTATGCAATACTCATATTTGGCTGGTGGCTACTGTGTTGGATAGTGTAGGGTAATAGAACATTGCCATCATCCTGTGTGTGCATGTGTGCGTGCTAAGTCACTTCAATCATGTCTGACTCTTTGTGACCCTATGAACTGTCCACCAAGATCCTCTGTCCATGGGATTCTCCAGGCAAGAATACTGGAGGGGGTTGCCATTTCTTACCACTAGCGCCACCTGGAAGAAATCTGCCTTCATCCCAGAAAGTTCTATTGACCAGAGATGGTCCAGAGGAGTTCCAGGCAGAGGGAAAGTCATGTGCAAAGGTCATGGGAAGGACACAGCTCCATCGAGCTACAGATAGATGTAACACACGCTAGGAGCGGAAGCCTGACATCTCTGTATTCCTGACACCACAGAATCATAGATGGATCATAGATAATTAGCATTGGAAAATGGCTTTGAGGACCCTGGGCCAGCTCACCCCCAAATACGGGTCCCACCTCAAGATGACTTGGGTGCATCCCAAGCTTCCCTAACTCTAGGCTGATTGTTTCTTCCCTGGCACCTCATTGCCTTCCCCACCAGGAAGACCACCTCCCTGCTAGTCCACCTCCGCCTTCCCTTCAAGAGCCAATCCGCAGAACGCCCTTTCAGAAAATCTCCCCAGCTTTCACGTGACGGCGCAGAGTCAGGGACACAGTCTGGCCAGCATCCTGTCTTTTTTTTTCTCTGTTAAATGTCTACATATATTGTCCCCATAACATCCCTTGCACGGGGACTGTGACTTCTCTGTATTTTACTTCCCCACAGCAGACAACAAAGGTGATTGAAAAGCTCTTGAGGAAGGAAGGAAGGGAGAAAGGACAGACAAGAGGGAGGGAACGAGGGAGGTATGATGGAGAAAAGAAAGATATAGGACTCCCCTGCTAGGATAGAGTCCTAACAGTGATTTCAGACTGACTGATGATGTGCAAGATGTCTCTATTTAACCTGTGGGGCTGCTAAGATAAAAGCAGGTTAGAACATGATCTAAGTGACCAGGGCTGAGCTGGGACAATTATCTCTCTAGCACCTTCACACCTGCCTTTAAAGAGCACTTCCTTCCTCTTCAATTTGTCTTGGGCAACTCCCTTAGCATATGTGTCTATTTCTTCTTCCCTCTGGGTTTATACAAGAGACTAGAAATAGAAAACCAATGATCATTGTTGTTAGGGATTTGTTTAAGAGATTCTAGAATTTAAGAGAATCCAAATTGTAGGTAATCCTTTGATCTCCCTCTTGCCTGCTGGCTGAATATGCCAACCAAAATGAACACAAAGAGAATACTAGGTTCCTCTACTCAGTATTTTGGGGGCTTCCCAGGTGGCGCTAGTGGTAAAGAACCCACCTGCCAATGCGGGAGACAGAGGAGATATCCGTTTGATTCCTGGGTTGGGAAGATCCCCTGGAGAAAGAAACAGCAACCCACTCTAATATTCTTGCCTGGAGAATCCCATGGACAGAGGAGCCTGGTGGGCTGCAGTCCATAGGGTCACAAAGAGTCAGACACGACCAAGGCGACTTAGCATGCCCTACTCAGTTTAAATGTTTCCTTCCCTAATTTATAATGCAAACTTCTCCTGCCCAACACCACCTAATGTATGCTTTAGCTGAAAAGCACAAGATATTTATGTGAAAATGGATTTGGAGTTCAATCCTCAGCAGATTGTTAAACTCTTGGCCCAGAAAAGTGAGATATTCATGTAGTGAAGAACTAAGTTTTTACCATTGAACCTGGGCACGTGGTGTTTGGAGGGACAGGAGTGATAAGATTTCTAGACATCCTTCGCTAGTTTGATCGGTATCACAAGACTCAAAGGCCACAGTAGAAGGTATCCAGGGCTGAGACATGAAGCAAAAGCTCAGGGCAGGTAGGCCTCTTGTGAAGTAAGCCATTCAGCATCTTCCAAATAATTTTTGTGTGATTCTGTAAACTGTTCTGACTAAGGTGTTTGTTTTTTTCTTGGAAAGAGTATGACATCTGAATGGTCACATTTCCCACCACCTCCCCTCCCCCCCTCCTTGGATATTAAGAAACAAGGCAGGACATTATGTATCTAGCACCCTTCAGGACCTTGTTGTTATGGCAACAGGGACAGGAAAGCGCAAATTTCCTGACACTCAGGGCCTCAAAGTCAACATAAGGATGTGCTTTTGTGAAACCCAGGTGGTGAAGGAAAAAGCAAATAAATATCATCCCTCCTGCTCCCTGACTGGGGGCCCTACAAAAGCCTCCATTAAACTAATTGACGCAGGTCCTGCTGGGGAGCTGACAAAACTCCCAGCAGGGTTAGGTTTCTCAGCTCATTCCATGGCCAGGATCTCAGATGTCTTCCCTCTTTCTCAGCAAAGCTGAGTCACAGGGCCCCACGGAAAGGGCACAAAGCAGGGTCTAGAAAAAGACCTGGACAGCCTGCCCACTGGGGACTCGCCAGTCGGTGCCTTCTCGCTGAGGCTCCCGTTTGTGAAGTGGGGGTGTCGGCCCAGAAACACTTTTCCAGCTCTAGCCCTGTGCCTAGAGGCAGATCATAAGCAAAGAGAAGCTCTGCATGCGTGCCACGTTGCTTCAGCCGTGTCTGACGCTTTGCGACCCTATGGACTCTAGCCCGCCAGGCTCCTCCTCCCTCTGTCCATGGGATTCTCCAGGCAAGAATACTGGAGTGGGTTGCCGTGCCCTCCTGCAGGGGATCTTCCCGACCCAGGGATCGAACCCGCGTCTCTTACATCTCCTGCATTGGCAGGCGGGTTTTTTGTTGTTGTTGTTGTTGTTGTTGTTTTTTTTACCACTAGCGCCACCTGGGAAGCCTAGAGTAGTTCTAGGAGATGTAATAGTCTCCTAGATAGATGTAACTGGCCGCCCATCCTGTGGAAGCCACTCACACGAACTCCTCTGATCCTCGCAGCCCCAGGACGGTCTCCCTGCTCTGTAAGTAAGGAAACAAGGTTCAGGAGCTGTAATCGGCCCAGCCAAGGTCGCTACAGGTAGGCAGCCATGCAGCTGGCCTCAGTTCCCAGTGAGGTCTGAGGCCAAAGTCCTTTCTTCACTCCCCCTCTGCCTCCCTCCCCGTCGCCTTTTACTTCTTTACCACCTGCCCTTACTGGTGACCGAGGTGCGCGAGTCTGCTGGAAGGATGGGAGGACCCGTGACCCCTCCCTGCCGCCCTGCGGCCTCCGAGTCCGCCACGCGTCCGCCTGTCACGGCCTTTTGTCCCCGGCACGCTTGTTCTGTGCGCTGCTCTCTCTGTCCTTGACGGTGTGCTCGCGTTGAGCCCCGCACTGCGCTGAGCTCCCGTGACCCTCGTCTCAGCTTCATGAGACGGCGCCGTTGGCAGCCCCGCTTCGCAGAGGCCAGAACAGACCTAGCGCGGGTAAGAAGCTGACAGAAGCCGCGCTGCCCTGGGAAAGGTAGCATTACCCACACGGGGCCAGGTGTGAAGAAGGACACGCTCCAGGAGCTGAGGATTTGGTGTCAGCTCCGCTGTTCCGCGGTTCCTTTCTGAATGCCCGGGCGGCCGGGCAGAGGATGCTGTCTGCTCTCAGGCCTTTTGCCGCTCCATGAGGACTCACTGGAAACCAGGTTTTTAAGCTGACTTTGGCTGAATGTTCCCATTACTCACACAGATGATCTGGAGCTTGGAATGTGAGAATAAGGAGGTGCCCCTTGGATCAGCTGCACTTCCACACAACCCAGGATCCTGCTTGAAACCTTCTGATGGCTTCTCATCAACCAGAATACAACCCAGTCTCCAGCCCCATAGGACCTGGCCCGTGCCTACTTCTTTCCTCTTGATCTTCACATGACTATAAATCTAGCCTCTGTTTGTCACCTCTTTGAAGAGCCCTTTTAGTTTGTTCATTCATTTTTTCTGGCTACCCTGCTCTCCCCAACCAAGGAGCACACCGAACATGTTTATTTGAACTTCCTACCGTTTGCTGGTTTTGTTCCTTATTGACTTTGTTGCTGTTGTCTAGCAGCTAAGTTGTGTCCAGCTCTTTGCGACCCCATGGACTGCAGCATGCCAGGCTCCTCAGTCCTCCACTGTCTCCCAGAATTTGCTCAGATTCATGCCCACTGAGTCAGTGATGCTATCTAGTCCTCTTATCCTCTGATGCCCCCTTCTCCTTTTGCTCTCAACCTTTCCCAGCATCAAGGTCTTTTCCAACGAGTCCATTCTTCATATTAAGTGGCTAAAGTATTGGAGCTTCAGCTTCAGCATCAGTCCTTCCAATGAATATTCAGGGTTGGTTTCCTTTAGGATTAACTTGTTTGATCTCCCTACTGACCAAGGGACTCTCGAGAACCTTCTCCAGCATCACAATTTTAAAACATCAGTTCTTCAGTGCTCAGCCTTGTTTATGGTCCAGCTCTCACATCCGTACACGACTACTGGAAAAACCATAGCTTTGACTAGATGCACCTTTGTCGGCAAAGTGATGGCTCTGCTTTTTAACACGTTGTCTAGGTTTGTCATTGATTAAGTCTAAGTTTATTAATTAAATCAAACCTTATTGATTAAATCAAAGCATCAGCAAAAGTAGAACCCTGCTTTTGGGGGACAGATGTTCATGGATCTGTTAAAGGAAGCAGGATGTCTTAGGGACATCTGTGTAGGGAACAGCTTTTGAAGCAAGAGATAGCACCTCCCTCTGGCACTCAGCTTAGGTTTACTGGAAAGATAGTGGAATGCTCTGGAGCAGATGAGTTTCTTGTTATTGTTCAGTCTCTCAGTCATGTCTGACTCTTTGCAACCCCATGGTCTGCAGCACGCCAGGCTTCCCTGTCCTTCACCATCTCCCAGAGCTTGCTCAGACTCACTCCCATTGAGTTGGTGATGCCATCCAACCATCTCATCCTCTGTTGTCCCCTTCTCCTCCCAGTCTTTCCCAGCATCAGGGACTTTTCCAGTGAGTCAGTTCTTCATATTAAGTGGCCAAAGTATTGGAGCTTCAGCTTCAGCATTGGTCCTTCCACTGAATATTCACGGTTGATTTCTTTTACGATTGACTGGTTGGATCTCCTTGCAGTCCAAGGGACTCTCAAGAGTCTTCTCCAACACCACAGTTCAAAACCATCAGTGCTTTGCTTTCTTCATGGTCCAACTCTCACACATACGTGACTACTGGAAAAACCATAACTTTGACTATTTGGACCTTTGTCGGCAAAGAGATGTCTCTGCTTTTTAATATGCTATTTTGGTTTGTCATAGCTTTTCCTCTAAGGAGCAAGCGTCTTTTAATTTCATGGCTGCAGTCACCATCTGCAGTGATTTTGGAGCCCGAGAAAATAAAGTCTGCCACTGTTTCTGTTGTTTCCCCATCTATTTGCCATGAAGTGATGGGACCGGATGCCATGATCTTAGTTTTTTGAATGGTGAGTTTTAAGCCAACTTTTTAACTCCACTCTTTCACTTTCATCAAGAAGCTCTTCAGTTCTTCTTCGCTTTCTGCCATAAGGGTGCTGCCATCTGCATATTTGAGGTTATTGATGTTTCTCCCGTCAA
The DNA here is from genome assembly GCA_006410675.1 of Oreotragus oreotragus. NCBI lineage: Eukaryota > Metazoa > Chordata > Mammalia > Artiodactyla > Bovidae > Oreotragus > Oreotragus oreotragus. The sequence goes on along the minus strand of SJYX01002168.1, from coordinate 218,377 downwards.
TCTAGTGCTTTATCCAGCCCAGTGTTTCTCATGATGTACTCTGCATATAAATTAAAAAAGCAAGGTGACAATATACAGCCTTGATGTACTCCTTTCCCAATTTGGAACCAGTCTGTTGTTTCACGTCCAGCTCTAACTGTTGCTTCTTGACCTGCATACAGGTTTCTCAGGAGGCACGTGAGCTTACTGCCCATTATAAAGGGTTTGGATTCCCAGATACATGCAGGGTTCTGCTCGTGGAATGCAGCCTGTTGTCAGTGCGTGTGCCACCTGGCCTTCTTCACATCACTCTGTGGGAACTGGGGCTTAGGAAACACACAAGAAAATGTTGATACTCAGTTGCTGCTATTGCTGTGAATAATCGAGTCTTTTGCTTCTGACCCAAGAGTCTCCCATCTTCTGCCAACATTCGTGGAACTGTGGCAGGGTAAATAATTAGCCTGCAAGATCTGTAAAGGCTCGATAATTTCAGGGTTCTTGACACACACAGTCAAGTTTTTGCTTCAGATGATATAGCTTTAATTCATTCATGCTCCCAGCATCCAGACACAGCACAGCGTTACCCAGAAGCCTCTGCTATTTCTGGGGTGTGAATTTGCCAGAGAGGTTATTTAGATGCTGTCATAACATGGTAAGGGAATCCCATTAGCATTGTTATTGTTCAGTTGATAAGTTGTGTCTGACTTTTTGGGACCCCATGGACTGCAGCACACCAGGCTTCCCTTTCCTCCACTATCTCCCAGAGTTTGCTCAAGTTCATGTCCATTGAGTCGGTGATGCTCAATCACCGATGAGACCTAACCATCTCATCCTCTGCCACCCTCCTTCTCCCATTAGCACTGCAGTACATTATAAGCTCTGTAGGTACAAGTGTGAAAGTTCCTCAGTTGTGTCCAACTCTTTGCCATCCCGTGGATATATATAGTCCATGGAATTCTCCAGGCAAGAATACTGGAGTGGGTAGCCATTCCCTGCTCCAGGGGATCTTCCCAACCCAAGGATCGAACCCTGGTCTCCCACATTGCAGGTGGATTCTTTACCAGCTGAGCCATAAGGGAAGTCCACGAGTACTGGAGTGCTTAGCCTCTCCCTTCTCCAGCAGATCTTCCCAACCCAGGAATCAAACAGGGTCTTCTGCATTGCAGGTGGATTCTGTAGTACAGAACTTCCGTGGTGGCTCAGACGGTAAAGCGTCTGCCTGCAATGCTGGAGACCTGGGTTCAATTCCTGGGTCGGGAGGATCCCCTGGAGAAGGAAATGGCAATCCACTCCAGCACTCTTGCCTGGAAAATCCCATGGACCGAGGAGCCTGATAGGCTACAGTCCATGGGGTCGCAAAGAGTCGGACACGACTGAGTGACTTCATTCATTCATCTGTAGTACAAAGACGTTTCCAATTTTGCATCATCTTCAGAGAAAAAGAAAAGTGAGGCTTATTGATCACCTTGCCCTATCTTTTTGTGCGTTTGTGTTGGTTAGCATCACTGCCTCATTCAGAAACTAGGCAGCACCATGAGACTCCTGCCTCATACCCTGATGGAGCAACCTGGGCTGGGGCTGGGGCAGGGGTTGCGAGCTTCCAGTCCTACATTGCATGACTGTATATTGTTATAACTTTTTACTACTAGCTAAATAACTTTACAATAGAAAAGATTTTAAATACTGAAAAATAAAATGCAATTCACAATAATGACAAAAATAAGTTCTACCATCAAATAAAGAGAAAGAAAATTTTAGAGTCTGGTAAACACTGTGGTTGTTCATCCCTCTCCTTTCCACGTCCTGTAAAGATTTTACTTTGTGTGTGTGTGTGTGTGGTCAGTGTGGGAGTTGTTGTTCGATCCCTAAGTCATGTCAGACTTTGTGACCCTATGGACTGTGGCACACCAGGCTTCCCTTTCCTACACCATCTTCCAAGGTTTGCTCAAACTCATGTCCACTGATCCAGTGATGCCATCCAACCATCTCGTCCTCTGCAGCTCCCTTCTCCTTTTGCCTTCAGTTCTTCCCAGCATCAGGGTCTTTACCAATGAGTTCACTCTTCACATCAGGTGGCCAAAGTATTGGGTATAAGGGAAAGGGTGTCAGTAACTGGACTGAGAGAAAACCAAAATTCTTTGAAAATTCATTCACTCATTTAAAACATATATTGATTTCCTAACTGTACTAAGCAAAATGGGGGTTACAAAAATGTATCCGCTCTCATACAAATGAACTTAATTACAAAACAGAAACAGACTTACCTACTTAGAAAAAGAACTTATGGTTTGGGTGGGGGAAGGGATCGTTAAGGACTTTAGGATGGATATGTACACGCTGCTATATTTAAAATGGATAACCAACAAGGACCTATTGTACAGCACATGGAACTCTGCTTAGTGTTAAGTGGCAGCCTGGATTGGTGGGGGGAGTGGTTGGGGCAAGAATGGATACATGGATATGTATGGCTGAGTCCCTTCGGTGTTCACCTGAAAATACCACAGCATTGTTAATCAGCGATGTGTTAGTCCCTCAGTCATGTCTGACTCTTTGCAACTCCATGGGCTATAGCCCACCAGCCTCCTTTGTCCATGGGATTCTCCAGGCAAGAAAACTAGAGTGGACTGCCATTCTTCTCCAGGGGATCTTCCCTACCCAGGGGTTGAACCTGAGTCTCCCGCATTGCAGGTGGATTCTTAACTGTCTGAGTCACCAGGAAAGCTGCTATATCCCAGTACAAAAAAAAAAAAAAAAGCTTGAAGTGTGAAAAAAAAAAGTGTAATTTCTCATTCTCCTCCCTTAAGGAGTTGACCATCATGAGGGCGGTGACTGGGACACAAATAGTTTGGATAATTTGAATAACCCCGGAGGTGAATTCTGCCCTAGAAGAGTGAGGAATTTCATGTCGGGAGCACACGTCACAGTAGGAGGCAGCATTTAACCTGGACCCAAGGCTGGCCGTGGAGGGACCTTGCATGTTGAAGGGGCACAGAGGCATGGGCGCTGGACAAACGAGTCTGTGCTGGGAGGAGGGAAGATACTTTTGTATACATGGGTGGAGTCAGGTTGGGTTGAATACCTAAGAAACTGGGACTTTGTTGATTGCTACTGTATGTTTATGTTTGGGACCAAGTTTCTGGAATAGAGAAGGGAGGTCATACAAGGGTAACAAGTGGAAGAATGAGGAAATGGTGGAGGGGGAAGCTCAAGGTGAAGGAAAAGGCAAATGCGGAAGAAAAGGAACGGGGCCAGCTGGAGGCCAGAGTGTCTAGGAAGTGATTCCATTTTGGAAAACCTGCTCCCCTTGTTAACCAAGTCAGGTTCAGTTGCTCACTGCTTGAAAGCCAGTATCTGAGAGGCAAGTGTTGGTAGGAAGGGAAAGGTTGCTCTGTTCAGAAAGGCAGCAACTGCGGGAGAAGGTGGATTCATGTCCACAGGCCAACTCCCCATTGCTGATCAGGGAGCAAGAGCTTTTTAAAAAATATATTTATTTATTTGTAAGTCAGATCTTGGTTGTGGCATGCGGGCTTCTTTGTAGTTGTAATGCAAGGCTTTACGTGCCCTGGGGCGTGTGGGATCTTAGTTCCCAAGGCAGGAATTGAACCCAGGCCCCCTGCATTGGAAGACCAATTCTTAACTGCTGGACTACCAGGGAAGTCCCAGAATAAGAGCTTGAAAGGAGAGAGTCAGGAGGGAGGGAGGTGGCCATGTGCAGAACATCACAGTCAGCTCTGACGGTCATCTTGAGATTGATCATGCAGTGGTCAGAGCACATCATCTTGTTTCAAGTATGGTTAATCTTCAGATGCAGGGTTGGTTAATTCCCACATCCTCGAAGCCAGTTCTCAGAGTAACGTAAGATGGAGCAGCTTATGTGATGGCTATAGTCTGGCCATCATGTAGTTAACTTTAACTTCTCTTACTTGGTGGGGGTTGCAGTATCTGCAAAACAGCTGAAAGGATATAGTTCAGAATACTACCTACAGCCCTTGCGGAGGAACTGAAAGTCCTTGACTTGAATGACTAAACCTTTAGTATGTTGACTGCTTGACTATTTTTCTTTGGTTCTGTAGTTTCTCATTTTTCAGACTAAGCTTATTCTTTGACCAAAGTGTTTCTTTATATGATTTTTTTTAATGCAACCATTTTTAAGGTCTTTATTGAATTAGTTACAATATTGCCTCTGTTTTATGTTTTGGTTGTTTGACCACAAACCATGTGGGATCTGAGCTCCCTGACAGGAATTGGACCTGCATCCCCTGCTTTGGAAGACAAAGACTTAACCACTGGAACGCCAGGGAAGTCCCAACTGAAGTGTTTCTACAGACAAAGGGCAGGCTTCCCCTGTGGCTCAGCTGTAAAGAATCTGCCTGGAATGCGGGAGACTTGGGTTCAGTCCCTGCGTGGGGAAAATCCCCTGGAGAAAGAAATGGCAATACACTCCAGTATTCTCATCTGGGAAATCCCATGGGCAGAGGACCCTGGTGGACTACAATCCATGGGGTCGAAGTCTCTAAGTAGACCATGACTTAGATACTAAATAACAACAGGCAAAAAGAGGCAGGCAGCGAGCATAGCGATGGATGTGGAGCCTGAGCTGGAAAGGCCTTTAGGGTCCTGCACCCTTCCCCGACTCATGGAGAGGGGTTGTGAAGCGCTCTATTTGCGGATGGAGGGGTTAACACAAATCTTTATCTGCTTCCTGTTTCACAGTACCAGTTCAACAATTATAGATTCAGGATTTAATTTTAATGAATTCTTACATAATACTGCTGGTGTGTAGGCTTCATTCTACTTTGCTAAACATTTCTGAGTTGTGCCAATTTGTGACAGTCATGAAATTTTAAAATGGTAAAGCTGGAGAAATGTCTATGGTTATTGGGTGGAAAGTTCACAAAGCCTTATTTAATATCCAGTGTTCTCTAACTTAAAGGATTGGGCAACGATTCTTGTCATCCTAGAAGGTAAAAGTGAGGCTTCTTTCTTTCTTTTTTTAAAACAAAAACAAATAGACAAACCTGTTTGTGGAACTTGCTCCATGTAGGTGGAACATGTGAAGTCCTTGTTAGGAGAGACATTCCAGACAGAGTGAAATAGTCTGAACTGAGCTCACACACCATGCTTTCCAAAGGAAACTCAAATCTTCACCTTGCTACAGAGAGAGAGGGCTTATCAGTCACTCCATGAGTCAGCCAGGCTGCTCCAGATACTAATTACCTAACATGAAGCAACAAATCGGGAGTAGGCCAGGGGTCACGGTGCTCATGCCTGAGTAATGCCTGCCGAGGGGCAGCCGTGTAGCTGAGTGCATTCTCCTCCCTCAGCCCCCTCCTATCTCAGTGTCCCTGTGTCGTGAGGCTGACAAGGTGGTTTACCCAGGGCCCTACAGGGATCAAGGATGGGCAGCCTCCGGGAGGTGGGCTGTGCTCTTTGAGCTCACAGGGCAGGCCAGAAGTCTCCTCTGTCCAGTCCTGCTTCTTCTTGGCACTCACACGAGAATCTTGTGACCTCCCTCTGCACCTCCTAAATGGTAATTACAGACGTGAGTCTACACACGATTGCCTTGGCAAGAGGCACGGCAACCCCCACCGATGGAGCTGCCTCTACTGAAAAGGTAGGGAGTCAGGGCAGGACACAGTTGTGCAACCCTGACCTCACCCATTGTTTCCACTAAGAATGATTTGTTACTTAGCGCCCAAAGCCATTAGTCCTAGCTCAGAAACAGAACATTGAAATCGTCCATGAACCCAATCTAGTCCACCAGGCTTTCAGACATGAGTTCATTTGAAAAGAACCATGCATGTGTTTGTTGAAAATAATCTATGCAAGAGTTGTGTTAGGGAATAAACAGCTCAAATATTTATTTGTGGCTAAGGATATTATCTGGGCAGAGGAGGTGGGTGGTAGGTGTGATGCTCTGAAAATTAGTTAACTAGCATTACCATTTTCCCTCCCTGCACATGTCTAAGCAGGAGAGCCCTAGACCACGTGAGTGGCTAACTTGGGAAATGCCTCTCACTTGCTGCTCAGCACAGTTCTCACAATAGAGGCTTCATGGCCCTGGTGAGTGCCTCAGCCCTTCCTCTAGGCACCCCACTCCAGCGGCACTGTTTCCTAGATCTCTTGGAGAGCTGTCAAACAATATTCCCCAAGCTAGTGATTGATTTGGTTTTTTAAGAAAATCAGCCAGATGACTGAGGCTTAGAGGAACCTGATCATTTGGTCAGTGAGTAGGGGAGGGTTTGATGAGCAGCTGAAAGTTTGATTTTTCTACTAAATGCAGATACAGCCAAGTGGATACAATTTTGGGAGAAGGTAGTAGAGAGGAAAAAAGCTGATTCTAATAAAGAAGTCTAGATCCCAAGAAAAGAAGCTTGGGCAAAGATGTGAAATGGTTGAAAAACTGAATCTGCTAATAAGCATCCATGAGTGGGATGCAAGAAGGGAAACTCAAGCAGGTGAATTTGAGGATGATATGGGGCACAATCTTACAGGTCATCTTATAGAGTTTCTGTTTCATCTACTGTGTGCTGAGGAGCAACCAGAGCATTTAAGCAAATAACTAGATCCAATTTTTGTCTGAGCAAGAGCATTCTGACTGCTAAGTCCCACAGGCACTGCAGACAGAGGGGCAAGAATGGCCTCAGGAGAACAGAGAGAGGCTGTAGCAGCACCCCAGGTAAGGGTGGTCTGCGCTTTGATCACAGCTGAGTGTAGAGAGAAGTGACCTGGAGATATAGTCTGGAGAGGAAATCCACAGGACTAGCTATCAGGAGGGAGAGAAAAGGAAGAACAAAAATCGTTTTGCTTGAGCACCAGCTGGGGTTATGTATTTATTGAGATGGTAAAGACTGGGAAGGCAGGAGTTTGTATGCTCAAGATGGAAGGAGAGAAAAACAAAAACAAAAACTTGGAATACTTATAGGAAGTTTACAAGAAACTACACCTGGAGCAAGCCTAGAGAACAATTGAAGAACACAAGGGCTCATGGTGGACCAGACACTGTACTCCCCAGCTTAAAGTCCTCTCGCCTAAACCATCTGTTTTCACGTGGCTGTGCTTCTGAGTCACATGTGTGCCCTCCAGATGCAGGTGGCCTCCTAACTTATCTCAGGGGCTGGAGCCCCGCACCCACCCCAGGACACAGAATTGACCCTCAGCAGACTGGTCACATATGGGTGTTTATTGGGCACTGTTTATACCTTCACATTTTTATGTTTGCAAAGTAACATATACAGATTGTAAAAATTCACGGAATATAGAAAAATTTTTTTTTTTTTTTTCAGAAAGGTGTTTTAAAAAGGAAAAAAAATCTTAGAGACTCCCTCCCAGTTCCCCACCCCACCCCCACTCACCTCCATACCCACATTTATTCTTACTAGAGCGGTCTAGAGATTCCCTGGTGGCTCAGATGGTAAAGAATCCACCTGCAATGAGGGAGACATCGGGTCAATCCCTGGCTTGGGAAGATCCCCTGGAGGAGGGCATGGCGACCCACTCCAGTATTCTTGTCTGGAGAATCTCATGGACAGAGGCGCTCGGTGGGCTACAGTCCATGGCGTCACAAAGAGTCAAACATGACTGAGTGACTAAGCACAGCACACAGGGATGTCTAACTGGCCAGATCTGGGGTCTGAAAGTGGTACATCCTTCCCTAACAGCGCCTGGCCTTGCCAGCAGGGAGCTGGGCACAGGGAAACACGAGTCACGCCGGGGGAAAGCTGAGATGGCCTGAAATTCCAAGAAGGTGCAGAAACTGCAGTGTCAGGAGGGGAAGGCTGCAAGCCTGTGCTGTCTGATTAGCCAACTCTCCCCCCTACCCCCAAAAGGGCTCAGGGGGGTGAATCAGGAAGCCTGCAAATATTCTAACTACTTACTTTTCAAAATCAACATTTCAATTATTTTAAAATAGACAATACATGTCCATGCAAAAACAGAGCAAATTTCCAACATTTCAAAGAGTCAACAGGAAAAAGGAATTCTCCCTCCCAGCCCTGTTCTGAAGTCTCTCAGGGGAATCCCCGTGGCCAGACGTCCTGTTTCTTTCCAGGAAGGGACCCGGCCCTCCTTTCCACACTAATGAAGCATGTGGCTCCTCTGCCCTACCTACCCTCCTCACCTGCCCTTAAGTCAGAGGCCTTCCATTTCTGTCCACTGCGCAGTATGTGACAATCAGTAGGCACCCGGCTGCTTACTGGCTCTGCCCACAGTGGTGTCGACTAAGAACATGGACAGACCAGCTCTTGGAATTGTCGGGTTGTTGAGTGTGAGGGCCAGGGGGTTTAGTGTGCCAAAAATGTACAAATTTAATACCACGTGTTCTTGGTGATTTATGATCAACCCCACCAATACACTGACTCCTGTTCTCTCTGTCTCTCTCTCTCTCTTCCCTCCTTTTCCTCCCAACTCCCAATAGATCTTAAAACAAATAGCATGAAAACCTGATTTGATATTTTTATCTTCAGGCTGATCCTTAGTAGAGATTTTGCCAACAAGTTCGCCGCTGCATTTATTCGTTGCACGAATGTTTATTAAGAGCCTAGTTTGTATCAGGCTGAGTGTCAGAGAGGGAACCCCATTCACACAAGTCTGTCAAGCATGCTCCCTGGCTTCACAGAGCCTGCAGACTAGTAGGGGAGTGCATGCTCAGTCAATCAGTCACGTACGACTCTTTGTGATCCCATGGACTGTAGCCTGCCAGGCTTCTCTGTCCATGGGATTATCCAGGCAAGAATACTGGAGTGGGCTGCCAATTCCTTCTCCAGGGGATCTTCCCAACCCAGAGATCGAACCCGCATCTCCTGCAGTGCCAGGCAGATTCTTAACCACTGAGCAACCTGGGAAGCCCATATATCTAGTCAGGGAGGCAGGCTTACAAACAGCTGTGTCAGTAAAGAGTGCTAAGTGCCATGGAGAGGAAACAGGGTACCAAGGGAGTGATAGCTGAGCAGCAAACAGACCAGGGAATCAGGGAAGGCTTTCCAGAGGAGGTGATATTTTAGCTAAGATATGAAGAATCAGTAGCTAGTCAGGCAAGGTAGAGAGTATATTAGGAAGGGAGAACTGTAAGTACAGTGACTGGAAGACAAAGGATGGCCCACTGGGAGAAACTGAAAGAAGTGGCATTCGTGTGACTTCCCTGGTGGTCCACGCTCCCATGGAGGAGGGTCGAGTCTGATCCCTGATCAGGGAGCTAGATCCTGCATACTGCAACTGAGAAGCCTGCATGCCACAATGAAGAACCCTCAAACTGCAATTAAAACCTGGCATAGCCAAAATAAATAAGTATATATACATATATAAAGTTATCGTTGAAAAAGATAAAAGAAATGGCATTTGCTAAATAGATGGGGAAACAATGAAAACAGTGACAGACTATTTTGGGGGACTCCAAAATCACTACAGATATCTGGTGACTGCAGCCATGAAATTAAAAGACACTTGTTCCTTGAAAGAAAAGCTATGACCAACCTAGACAGCACATTAAAAAGCAGAGGAGTTACTCTGCCGACAAAGGTCTGTCTAGTCAAAGCTCTGTTTTTTCCAGTAGTCATGTATGGATGGGACAGTTGGACTATAAAGCAAGTTGAGCACTGAAGAATTGATTCTTATGAACTGTGGTGTTGGAGAAAGACTCTTGAGAGTCCCTTGGACTGCAAGGAGATCCAACCAGTCCATCCTAAAGGAAATCAGTCCTAAACATTCATTGGAAGGGCTGATGCTGAAGCTGAAACTCCAATACTCTGGCCACCTGATTCAAAGAACTGACTCGTTGGAAAAGACCCTGATCCTGGGAAAGATTGAAGGTGG
>SJYX01002168.1:186147-205754 GCA_006410675.1 Oreotragus oreotragus | reverse complement strand
CTGAGAAAGAGGTGGGGGTGAGGAGGAGGACATGGGGCAGTTCTTGAAAGTCCTTTTAATTCATGTTGAGCGGTTAGGCCTTTTCTCCCACAGGGGAACAAATGCATTTGAGGAGCTAAAGAGAAGCCATGATCACAAAAGACCTGGGCAAGTGTCTTACTCAAAGAGCCAGCTTTTGGTGAGCCCCCTCCAGTGCCTGCCTTAGACAACGGACAGGCTGAGAACCCTGATACCTGGCCTTGAACTCAAGCTCTATGGGGCAGGTATGGACCAGCAGCATCATTTCTCTGGGTCTGTGCTTTCAACTGAGAAAGGTTTTTTCAGTGACTAAATACGATGAAGGAATTCAGATGCCTCCGTCTGAGTATCCAGTACAAAAGCATACGTTCAGTGCTGACTGGTGCCTTTCCCCACTTTCTGCAAATAGTTTTTGAGTGTAATAGCTTCAGGGTTCTTATTCTACCCCCTTGAGCAAACCTAGCCAAGGCTTCCTCTTCATTGAGATCTCTGATCTGGCCAGATGAACCTTTCTGCACATTCACCTACCCTACTTGGAACCACACTTTGGGGGAAAGGTCCTCTACTGTGGTGTCTCCAGCCGCTAGAGGAGTTCTGTGACACCACCAACATTCCACCCCAATCACAGTGATTTTAATTTGATTCGATGAAATATGCCAATTAGCACTTCTCTGGGAGAAGAGAGATGACAGATTGCACAAGTTATGCCGGAATGTGGAATGTTTTTAAACTCAGAAAACAATGGACCTAGAAATTCGCCAGCAGTGCTCTCATCATTTTCATGAGTTACATTAACCCTGAAACTGGGCTTCCCTGCTGGCTCAGTCGATAAAGAATCTGCCTGAGACACAGGAGAGTCAGGTTCGATCCCTTGGTCAGGAAGATATCCTGGAGGAGGAAATGGCGACCCATTCGAGTATCCTTGTCTGAAAAATCCCATGGACAGAGGGGCCTGGCAAGCTACAGTTCAAAAGTTGCAAAGAGTTGGACACGACTGAACACACACCCACATATACATAACCCTGAAACATTTAGTGTTTTATTAGTTTATCTTTGGCACCCAGGAAATATTTAATTCAGCAGTGACACAGACATTTTTTGAAGTCTTTCTCTGTGCCAGACCGTGGGCTACGTGCCAAGGATATACAGATGAATGAGTCTCGCAGATTCACTGAGCTAGAACACAAAGCATGTGAGAATATTGGAGTAGAGGTCTGAAGAGAGTTCCAGGGAAGCCTAGAGGCAGAGTTGCGAGGGCCCATCTGCCTAGGTTGTACCCTGCACCACTCTGGGACTTCATTCACATAGACTAGAGCTTGGCAAATTTTTTTCTGTCCAGGACCAGACAGTAAATATTTTATGTCTTGTGGGCCATACTGTCTTTGCTGCAATTTTTCAATTTTGTCTGCTATTGTAGCACAAAGGCAGCAAGAGATAATATGTACACAGATGAGCTTGCCTAAATTCCAGTTAAACTATTTATAGGTCCTGAATTGTACCATGAAACATTCTAATCTTTATTTCTTTTTGACCATTAAAAATGTAAAAATCATTATTGTAGCACAAAGGCAGCAAGAGATAATATGTACACAGATGAGCTTGCCTAAATTCCAGTTAAACTATTTATAGGTCCTGAATTGTACCATGAAACATTCTAATCTTTATTTCTTTTTGACCATTAAAAATGTAAAAATCACCTTAATTTGTGCACTAATCAAAAACTGGTGGCGGGCTAGAATTGGGGTGTGGGCTATACATGGCTGACCCCTGATGTAGATTCCAACGAGAATGGCGTCCTCTGTGGTTGTACACCGTGGCGGCCCCGTCTCCGCATATCCTGTTTGAAGGACTGTATGTGCAGATGAGGTGGACGTTAGCACAGCTGCACAGCGGGAAACAGAGAGGGCTGGGACACAGACGGAGGCTGGAGATGGGCGGTGAAGGTCTCCAGGGCTACACCCAGCAGTTCGGGCGCTGCCTTGTGGGCATAGGGAAATGGCTCAATTTTTTAGGCAGAAAATGGCACAGTCTGAAATTGTATTTTAGGGACTGAAATGGAATATGGAAAGACCAGTTAGGAGGCATGCAAATCAGTCAGGGAAGAGAGGTTGAGGGCTTAAACAAGCAGAGGCAGGGGAGTTAGAGAGGAGAGAGATACTCAAAGATAAACTGGCTGCAAATAAAGACGCCATCTTTATCACCAGCCATCAGGGAAATGTATGTCAAAACCACAGTGAGATACCACTGCACACTCAGTGGGATGGCTATTCTTAAAAAAGACAGATAATAACAAGTGTTGGCAAGGATATGGAGAAACTGGAACCCTCACACCCTGCTGGTAGGGATGCAAAATGGTGCAGCCACTTCGGGAAACTGTCCGGCAGCTCCTCACAAAGGAGGGCCACATGGCCCAGCAATGCCACTTTAATGCACTCCAGGAAAATGCAAAACATATGTCCACACAAGAACTGACGCACTAATGTTCACCGAAGCGTTATTCACAAGAGTGGAAAGAACCCAAATGTCCACCAGCTGATACGTAGATAAATAAGGTGTGGTAAATCTGTACAATGGAATGTTATTTGTCCAAAAAAAAAAAAATGAAGTACTGAGACACAACATAAAAAACCCTGCAAAACATCATGCCAAGGAAACAAGCCAATCACAAAAGACCACGTATGATATGATTCCATTTATGTGAAATGTCCAGAATAGGGAAAACTATACAGACAGAAAGATCCGTGATTGGCTAAAGCTGAGGAGATGACAGACCGCGGAGGTTGCAGGGTGATTGCTAAAGGGTACAGGGTTTCTTTTGGAGGGGGGTGAATAAAATATTATAAAAATTGGTTGAGAGGATTGTGTAACTGTGAACCTGCTAAAATCTATTGAATTTACACATTGAAAGGGTGAAATGTGTAGTATGTGAATTGTATCTTTAAAAAGTTATTTTAAAAGATGACTACACTATTGTAACTCAAGAAGGATAATTTTCTCTCTGCATCACTCTAAATAAATGATCTGTCAAATGCAATTTAAACCACTTATCATTGGCTTTAAAATACACACAGCTTTTTGTAATTTAGGTTTTTACAATTTATTTAATTCAATGCACATGTTTTCATCTTAGGGCTGATATTCTAATAACCACTTTTACAACCCTAGAACACTGTAGCCCATGGGGAATTATACATGCAGTAAATTCAGAAACATGTACCCCTGGACCTCATACTTTTCCTTAGTCCTCACAGCCATCAGCCAAGCTCTCTTCAGTTTACTTTTCTGGGGGTAAAGATATAATTCACATTACTGTACAACTCACCCATTTAAATTGTATGATTCAATGATTTTTAGCCTAGTCACGGTATTGTGCAGTGATCGTCACAATCTATTTTTAAAATAGTTTCATCATCCTAAAAAGAAACTTCTTTCCCTTTAGCCATCACCCTTCACTCCCCCATCCACCAGCTCTAGGCAACCATTAACCTACTTTCTGTATAGATTTACTTATTCTGAACATTTCACACAAATGGAATCATACAATATATAGTCTTTTGTGTCTGGCTTCTTCCACTTAAAGATTTCAAGGTTCATAAAACCCTGTAGTATGTGTCAGTATTTCATTCCTTTTTACTGACAAATAATATTCCATTGTATGTCTTTTTAATTTATCCATTCATTCGTTCATGGATATTTGGTTGCTTCCACTTTTTGATTATTATGAATAAAACTGCTGGGAATATGTACAAGTTTTCGTATAGACGTACATTTTCATTTCTCTTGAACACATCACCAGGATTGGGATTATTGGGTCAAACCTAGTCAGTTTATAAGATGATAGTAATGATATTGGTTTAGACATTGAGCAGAAAAGGATCTCATTGTCTGCTGAACATAGTTGTCATATGATGAGTTTCCTTCCATCCAGGGAAACTCAATCAACCCTAATAACCACATCATGTGTATATACGGATATACACTTGGCAGAAGACAGCTTAAGTAATATCACATGGGTGCAGCTATCATTTTTAAGCAGACATAAACTCTCAATAGTATTAATATGTCTTAAAGAAGAACCTTTCCACTCTGTCACCTGCCCCGTATCTTTTAATTACATTTCATGATAATTACAGTGTGATATTTCACCTTCCAAACAAGATGAGAGAGGGTACAAATAAGAATGTCTTTTTTGGCTTTTCACATGCTTGTTGTGTTTTGATTTTTTTTTTTTTCCCCCACAAAGGAAGCAAACAGAGCTAATGGTGCAGTAATTTAACCAGACTTGGCTCCCACTTTTGGGGGTTCAGTGCAGCTCTGCACCAACAGGGCTGAGAATTCTAATACAGCAACCTCATGACCCCCTTTTTTGTGGTTAAAATATGTATAACAGAGGGGCTTCCTTGGTGGTCCAGTGGTTAAGAATCCGCTTTGCAATGCAGGGGACATGGGTTCGATACCTGGCTGGGGAACTAAGATCCCACCCAATGTGGAGCAACTAAGCCTGCATGCCATACCTGGAGAGTTCATGCGCTGCATGGAGAACTCTCACAGGATACAGCCAAGATCCTGATGTGGCACCGGAGGCCCGAGGCAGCCAAATAAGTAAATATCAAAATACGTGTATAACTCAAAATGTATCATTTAAATCACTTTAAAGCAAATTAAGTGGCATTAATTGCATTCACAATCCTGAATGTTCATTGGAAGGACTGATGCTGAGGCTGAAGCTCCAATACTTTGGCCACCTGATGTGAAGGACTGACTCATTCGAAAAGACCCTGATGCTGGGAAAGATTGAGGGCAGGAGGAGAAGGGGATGACAGAGGATGAAATGGCTGGATGGGATCACTGACTCCACAGACATGAGTTTGAGCAAGCTGCAGGAAGATGGTGCAGGACAAGGAAGCCTGGCGTGCTGCAGTCCATGGGGTCGCGACAGGTAGAACACGACCGGATGGCTGAGCAGCAGCAGCCCCCTCACAGCGCTGTCCAGCCATCGGTGTTCAGCTGGTCAGTCGTGTCCAGTGCTTTCAGTCCCACGGACTGCAGCACGCCCGGCTCAGCACTGTTTCCACAACCTCTTCCATTCTTGCAAACAGAAACTCTACTCCTTAAGAAAAACCCCCATTTTTCTCTTTTCTAGCCCTTGGTAACCTCTGCTCTACTTTCTCTAAGAATTTGACTAGTCTCGATATTTCATGTGAGTGGAATCAAGCAGTATTTGTCTTTTTGTGTCTGGCCTATTTCACTGAGCATCACGTTTTCACGGTTAACCCAGGTTTTAGCATGAATCAGAACTTTGGACACATTCCTTTTATGGATAAGTAACATTCTACTTTTCGGATATACCAGATTTTGTGTATCTGTTGGCAGACACGGGCTGTTTCTACCTTTTGGTTACTATGACTAATGCTGTAATGAAATGGGCATTTAAGTATCTGAGTCCTTGTTTTCATATTTTTGGAATGCATACCTAGGAGTGGAATTGCTGAGTCATGTAGTAACTCATATGCTTAACTTTTTGAGTAAACACCAAATTGTTTTCCACAGCTACTGCACCATTTTATTGATACAGTTTCATGAGCAATGCACAGTGGTTCCAATTGCTCCGTATCCTCATCAACACTTAAAAAAAATCTTTATAGTCATCTTAGTAGATGTGAAGTGGTACCTTACTGTGGTTTTGATTTGGTGCTGCCTAATGACTACTGATGCTGAGCATCTTTTCATGTGCTTGTTGATCATGTGTTTATCTTTTTCAGATAAGTGTCCACTCAAGTCTCTCTTTTGCTGATTTTTAAATAGTGTTGTTTGCCTCTTTGCTGGTGAGTTTTAAGAGTTTATTACATATTCTGGATATTAAATCCTTATCAGATAAGTGATTCGCAAGTATCTTTCCTATTCTATAGTCATCTTTTCAATTTCTTGGTACTGTCCTTTGATGAACAGCAGTTTTTAATTTTAATGAAGCCCAATTTATTTTTTCTTTCATTGCTTGTGACTTTGGGGTCACATCTAAGAATTCATTGCTACCTCATGACTCTTAGGTAAGAGAAGCAGGGTACATAAATGTCCCACAAAAGAATTAACATAGCGGAAGTGGCAGGTCAACTGACTATCTTTCTATAAAGAAAGATTTGCAAAACCACATCTTTCTACTGAATATTGGCTGAAAAGAGTAGGTATGTTTTCTTAGTCAATTCTGTGGCTCTCTATCAGAGTGGACAGCTGGACAGGGGTCTGCTCAGCCCATAAATCATTGTTCCTTCTACAAAAACATCCCCCTACAGCATAGTCCTCTACATAGATGGCTCCCTGGAAGCCATGTTTGTACCCTGTGATCCCATCCCCCTGGTTAGGACCCAAGCTGGGCAGTCAGCTTCTCCCTTGAGAATCTCTACTTGAGACTGAGAAATGTTGCACTATTCCAGGGCATTAGGAGGCAGCCTGGTGTGCTGCCATTTCTGCTTCACCCCCTGCCTTTGGGTCTATGTGAGATCCCATATCTTTACCATAGGTATTTCTTCTTTGCAAGTTTATTTGGGTATATTTTATACCACTACGATATTTTGTGATAATATTTATGTCTTCTTGGGCTTCCCTGATGACTCAGCTGGTGAAGAATCCACCTGTAATGTGGGAGACCTGGGTTCAATCCCTGGGTTGGGAAGATCCCCTGGAGAAGGGAAAGGCTACCCACTCCTGTATTCTGGCCTGGAGGATTCCATGGACTGAGTGACTTTCACTTTGACTTTTCTCCTTATTGGTCAGTTAGTTTCTCTTCTCCTGCAAAGATACCATGTGCAGTTGGATTTAAACTATGAAATTGGAGTTGGGAAGAGAGTAGGACCTGGTGGGCACTGCAATCAAACAGAGGAGGATATAAAAATCCTCTTCTTTCACCTTCAAGAGATCCTGGGAGAGAGGGCCTTAGAGGCCAGGTGAGAAGGTTGGGTCCTTCCTGTTTCCTGCCCATTGCATCTACCCCCTGAGTGAGGAAGTGGGGGCATTTTAGGCTCATTCAGTGGGGAGTGGGGAAGCCTCAGAGCATGGGGGCCCGTGCTAGGCTCTCCCAGTCAGAGTCTAGGAGGTGCCAACCGAGAGGAAAATGCTGTCCTCTCCATGTTGGCACCATTTTAACCTGACAAAGGAGAAATAGTGAGGATGTGGCTCAAAACACAGCTATAACAACTAGCTTATGGCAAGGCACCTCGGCTCTCCGAGGCATGGCCTTCGGGAACCCATGTCACAGGGAGGAGATGCAGAAAGTCTAGGAGAGCCTGTGGCCCATCAGAGGCCTGTGTCTGATGAACAGGATCATACACACTAGCAGTAGAGACCAGATGGACAGCCACACTTCAGGGCTCCCCAGTCCCAGAGGGCAAGGCAGAGGAGGCACCCAGCTCCAGAGACTAGTAAGCATCTCCAAGGCACTTCTTGGGTGAGACTAACCTTTCTGTCATCTGCAGGACCCAGGGACACTCAATACCAAGGGAGGAGAAGCGAGTGTGCCTCAAGGGAACGTGAGATTACCAATCTCGGATCCTATTTTCTAGCCTAGACTAGATAGAGCTCTCTCTCACTCACACTTCTCTGCAGGTTATGGCCACATCAGACACTGGAAAGCTAAGGAAGACACATTTTCTTTGAATATCTGAGTGTTCTATGAAGTTCAGTTTAGACCATACTACAGAAAAAACTCCAGAGTCCAAAATCTATAGAAATTGCTATCAGGAGCCAGAAGAGATCAAGTACTGACTTCCTTTCCCTGTTCTTTGTCCTGCCTTCCTCCATCAATAGGTAGCAAAGGGTCTGGGTCAGGCCCTTTGCCAGGCTCCAGGGATCCCAAGACTGTGACATAATTCCTCCTGTGTAGAGCTCATAGTTCTGAGGGAAGACAGAGACTGGGTTTCTAAACCAGGTCATTAATGCCACACCAAGGTGTCCATGGGGCTGTGGGAGCAGAAAGGAGAGACACTCACAGTGACCTGGGCAGGTGTGAGGGGAGGTATATGTGCTTCCAAGGAGGAGGTCATGCTCTGTGGTTATAGATGTTGGTGACTGTGCTAAACACAGTTAGTTATCTGCTCTAAAACTATTCTCCCCTTCTAGCTTCCTTATAAAACCCCAGTTTCATTTCGGGTTGCCTGTGCACCCATCCTAAGCCCCAGGGCACCATTGCTTCTGTTTCTATTGTCCAACAACCTCTTTCCCAGGCCCCCTTGGCTTGTAGCTGTGGCCTGTGACCCAGATCTGGTCAAAGAGATATAGCACAAAGGGAGCTTCTGCAAAGCCCTGCCTCCTTGATAAACCGGCTAGATCTGGCCGGTACCAGCCCTTCCCCCTTCTACCTGCCCCAAATGTGCAGCCGATGCCTGGAGCTGTGGATTCATCTTGCAGTCGTGATGATGAAAAATCAAAATGTTAAGAGAGCAAAAAGCAAAAGATGAAAGAATCTGACTGCTCAAAGATCTTGCTAAACTGTCTACCAGTACTGGACTATCTACTGCCAGATTTCTTATGTGGAAAAAGAAGACAAACCTCTGCTAATTGAATGCTTTTAAAAGCATGACTGAAAAAGACATTCCTAACTGACAGTGTCTCAGAGGAAAGACCTGAGGTCCCATGCAACATTTGGGGTCTGACTACCTTAGAGCTGGTTTTCTTCTTGTTTCCCTTAAACAAAAATCTGGCAGTCTGCAGTCAGTATTTGGTGATTGAGCCTGTTGCTGCTGCTGCTGCTGCTAAGTTGCTTCAGTCGTGTCCGACTCTGTGCGACCCCATAGACGGCAGCCCACCAGGCTCCCCCATCCCTGGGATTCTCCAGGCAAGAACACTGGAGTGGGTTGCCATTCCCTTCTCCAATGCATGAAAGTGAAAAGTGAAAGTGAAGTCGCTCAGTTGTGTCCAACTCTTAGTGACCCCATGGACTGCAGCCCACCAGGCTCCTCCGTCCATGGGATTTTCCAGGCAAGAGTACTGGAATGGGGTGCCACTGCCTTCTCCGGATTGAACCTGTTAGGAGGTAATTAATGTTGAATGAGTCCATAGAGGACCCCATTGGGACCGGTGTCCTTATAAGAGGAGGACAAGAGGGACTTGCCTGGGGGTCCAGTGGCTAAGATTCCACGTTCCCAGTGCAGGGGGCCTGAGTTTGATCCCTGGTCGGGGAACTAGATCCCACATGCCACAGCTAAGAACAACGCAGCACAGCCAAATGAGTCAATAAATAATATCTTTAAAAGAAGAAGAAGAGGACAAGACACCAGGAGGGCACGCACGCGGAGGTAAGAAGGTGCGAGGATGCAGCAAGAAGACCTCCGTCTACAAGTCCAAGAGAGCGGCCTCTGGAGAAGCCAGCCCCACCCGCATCTTGACCTCAGACAGCAGCCTCCAGAACATGAGAAAGCACATTTCTGTTGTGTAAGGCTCCCATTTGTGGTATTTGCTTATGGCAGCCCTAGGGATCATTTCACAAAGACATCCTCTCTGAAGAAGATATAGTGAACAGCCAGTCCTTTCCAACAATGGCAGAAACACACCCCAGCTGCCGTGTCTTTCTTTCTTAAATATGAATGGAAAGATCATGGACCATATCACTAGGTTGAGGCAAGCTGCAGCTTGTAAGGGAATAACCAAAACTGAAAAACAAGAACAGAAGGAAAAAAATAGGCAATCCAATAATCAGAAAAAAAAAAAGTCTATTTAAAAAATCATTTCGTGAATACACTCAGAGAGATTCAAGACAATATTATAGCAGTAGAGCAAGAAAAGGACGCTATGGAAAAGGATCAACTGAAGAAGAAGAAGACACTCTTAAGGATGAAAACGTTACCACCAAAATAAAATAAATTATTAAAGGTGGAAAGCAAAGTCAATCAAGTAAATTATTAAAGGGCAGAAAGTAAAGTGTGGTAGAATGTCGAGCTATGTGAGAAAAGAAGAATTCAAGAGAAAGGAGAAAACAAGAAAAACGGAAAAAGAATAGGGAGAAACAAAAAGGAGGAGGAAGATAATTCCTAGAAGTGGAATCAGGATCCAGATTTTTAGAAAGTACCCACCGTGAATGAAAAAGACATTCTAGTGAAATGTCAAAATCACAAGGAATCAGAAAGTTCCAAATGTTTCCCAAGAGACAAAACAAGTTAGTTAAGAAAAGAACAGAGATCAGTCTGGTTTCAAACTTCTTAGTAGTAACTCAAAATAGAGAAATACTTTCACAGTTGTGACAAAATGAAATTCTATACCCAGTTAAATATCTAGCAGGCAAGAGCAAAATAAAAAACTTCCAAACAGGCAAGTTCTCAGAAAATTTAACTCCCATAGTTCCTGTCATGGGAAGCTATGTGAGGGTGTATCAAACAGTAAGTGGGGAAATGGGGTGTTGGGAAATAGTAGCTCTAATTCTGGAAGCAGTGAAAAGAAGACACACTATTGCCAAGAAGGAAATCGTTTAGCTCAGAGCAGAACGATGGAGAAGTTCCGGTCAGAGGCATCTGGAAAACTGGAGGACTTCAGTTGAGACTTTTATTTTAATGTAAAAGTATGATAGACCCATGGCTTCCCTGGTGGCTCAGGGGGTAAAGAATCTACCTGCAATGCGGGAGACCTGGGTTCGATCCTTGGGTTGGGAAGATCCCCTGGAGGAGGGCATGGCAACCCACTCCAGTATTCTTGCCTGGAAAATCCCATGGACAGAGGAGCCTGGTGGGCTACAATCCATGAGGTTGCAAAGAACTGGACATGACTGAGTGACGAAGCACAGCATAGCACGTGATAGCCCCATAATGTAAGGGATACAAAATCTAAGTCACTTAGAAGCTCTAGGGAAAAAGAATGATAGTATAAAAAAATTATGGTCCAAACTGGAAGCAAACAAAAAAGAATGTAAGGTAACTATACCCAATTCCATGGAAAACCCAGAAATTTTTTTTATTACAGAACCCTGCTGTTCACTGAATCGTATGCTGCTTCCCACAACTCCTTTATATTTCCCGTGTCTCATAATCCCCACAAATGCTTATAAATATAAACCTTTTTTTTTTTTTGGTTGTGCTGGGTCCCCATTGCTGCGTGCCGGGTTGTGGTGAGGTGGAGCTTCTCTCTAGTTCCAGTGCGTGGGCTTTTCCATTGCGGTGGCTTCTTTTCTTTCGGATCACGGGCTCTACAGCTAATGGGCTTCAGTGCTTATGGTTCATGGGTTCAGTTGCCCCGTGGCGTGTGGAGTCTTCCCAGACCATGGATCAAACCCATGTCTCCTGCATTGGCACGCAGATTCTTAACCGCTGGACCACCAGGAAAATCCTGTTCGTTTTTTTTTTTTTTTTTTTTTAATATTTATTGATTTAGCTACACTGAGTCTTAGTTGTGTCATGAGGGATCTTTAGTTGCAGCACATGGGATTTAGCTCCCTAACTGGGGTTCAAATCCGGGCCTCTTACATTGGGAATGATGAGTGTTAGTCACTGGACCACCATGGACGTCCCTAAACTGTTTCTTAAAACACGTATTGAAGTTACCTTTGCTCCGTACACCTTTGAGACTCTTCCAATATCACAACAGGCATTTCTGGGAAGAATAATACTGTTCTGTTTCTTGATCTGCGTGACAGCTAGATAGATGTGTTTTCTTTCTGAAAAAGCATCAGGTTCTATTCTTATGATGTGTGCACATCTTTTCATGTTGTACTAAAAAGAAGTGTGGGGTTGTTTTTTTAATATGGTTGACAAATAGTGACGCGTTGGGGACAGAGGATGAGAAAAATAGTAGAAAGTTCCAATACCTTTATCTTACAAAGTGAGAGATAAGTTAGGGAGAATGTTAAGTTGATGGGAAAGAAAGTTATAAATATTTACATTTACAAAGGCAATCAATGAAGAGAAGAAAAATAATATTAGAACTACTAAATGGGAGTAGTCCGTGGGGTCACAAAGAGTCAGACACGACCGACCAACTGAACTGAACTGAAACATTGAGAAGAGTTGTGCGGGGAGGTAGAGTGAATGAGTTCGACCCTCGTGTTTAAGAGTGTGAGTCAATAGACATCCTCTTAAGGTGTAATTGACATACTCCTTTTTCCTATTTGGAACCAGTCTGTTGTTCCATGTCCAGTTCTAACTGTTGCTTCCTGACCTGCATATAGGTTTCTCAAGAGGCAGGTCAGGTGGTCTGTTATGCCCATCTCTTTCAGAACTTTCCAGTTTATTGTGATCCACACAGTTAAAGGCTTTGGCATAGTCAATAAAGCAGAAATAGATGTTTTTCTGGAACTCTCTTGCTTCTTCAATGATCTAGTAGATGTTGGCAATTTGATCTCTGGTTCCTGTGCCTTTTCTAAAACCAGCTTGAATGTCTGGAAGTTCATGGTTCACGTATTGCTGAAGCCTGGCTTGGAGAATTTTGAGCATTACTTTACTAGTGTGTGAGATGAGTGCAATTGTGCGGTAGTTTGAGCATTCTTTGGCATTGCCTTTCCTTGGGATTGGAATGAAAGAGGAACTAAAAAGCCTCTTGATGAAAGTGAAAGAGGAGAGTGAAAAAGTTGGCTTAAAGCTCAACATTCAGAAAACGAAGATTATGGCATCCGGTCCCATCACTTCATGGGAAATAGATGGGGAAACAGTGAAAACAGTGTCAGACTTTATTTTTTGGGGCTCCAAAATNTGGAAGAAACACAAGCTGGAATCAAGATTGCCGGGAGAAATATCAATAACCTCAGATATGCTGATGACACCACCCTTATGGCAGAAAGTGAGGAGGAGCTAAAAAGCCTCTTGATGAAAGTGAAGGAGGAGAGTGAAAAAGTTGGCTTAAAGCTCAACATTCAGAAAACGAAGATCATGGCATCCGGTCCCATCACTTCATGGGAAATAGATGGGGAAACAGTGGAAACAGTGTCAGACTTTATTTTTTGGGGCTCCAAAATCACTGCAGATGGTGACTACAGCCATGAAATTAAAAGACGCTTACTCTTCCCATTAGGTGGTCAAAATACTGGAATTTCAGCTTCAGCATCAGTCCTTCCAATGAATATTCAGGACTGATTTCTTTTAGGATTGAGTGGCTGGATTTCCTTGCAGTCCAAGGGACTCTCAAGAGTCTTCTGTAACAAAATAGTTCAAAAGCATCAGCTCTTCTGCACTTAGCTTTTTTTATGGTCCAACTTTCACATCCATACAAGAGTATTGGAAAAACCACATACTTGGACTAGATGGACCTTTGTTGGCTAAGTAATGTCTCTGCTTTTAAATATGCTGTCTAGTTTTGTCATAGTTTTCTTCCAAGGAGCAAACGTCTTTTAATTTCATGGCTACAATCACCGTCCGCAGTGATTTTGGAGCCCAAGAAAATAAAATCTATAACTGTTTCCATTGTTTCCCCATCTCTTTACCATGAAGTGATGGGACCAGATGCCATGATTTGGTCTTTTGAATGTTGAGTTTTAAGTCTGCTTTTTCACTCTCCTCTTTCAGTTTCATCAAGAGGCTCTTTAGCTTCTCTTGGCTTTTTGCCATAAGGTTGGTGTCATCTACATATTTGAGGTTATTGATATTTCTCCCAGCAATCTTGATTCCTTCTTGTGCCTCATGCAGCCTGGCATTTCACATGATGTATTCTACATATAAGTTAAATAATCAGGGTGAAACTATACAGTCTTGACATACTTGTTTCCCAATTTGGATCCAGTCCATTTTTCCATGTCTGGTACTAACCCTTGCTTCTTGACTTGCATGCAGATTTCTCAGGAGGCAGGTCAGCTGGTCTGGCATTCCCATCGCTTGAAGACTTTTCCACAGTTCATTGTAATCCCCATGAAGAAGTAGTAGATGCTTTTCTGGAATTCTCTTGCTTTTTCTATGATCCAACAGATGTTGGCAATTTGATCTCTGGTTTCTCTGCCTTTTCTAAACCCAACTTGAACATCTGGAAGTTCTCAGTTCACATACTATTGAAGCCTAGCTTGGAGAATTTTAAGCATTANTGAAGAAGTAGTAGATGCTTTTCTGGAATTCTCTTGCTTTTTCTATGATCCAACAGATGTTGGCAATTTGATCTCTGGTTTCTCTGCCTTTTCTAAACCCAACTTGAACATCTGGAAGTTCTCAGTTCACATACTATTGAAGCCTAGCTTGGAGAATTTTAAGCATTACTTTGCTAGCATGTGCGATGAGTGCAATTGTGCAATACTTTGAAAATTCTTTGGGATTTCCTTTCTTTGGGAATGGAAAGAAAACTGACTTTTTCCAGTCCTGTGGCCACTGCTAAGTTTTCCAAATTTGCTGGCATATAGAGTGCAGCACTTTAACAGCATCATCTTTTAGTATTTGAAATAGCTTAGCTGAATTCCACTAGCTATATTTGTAGTGATGGCTTCCCAAGGTTCACTTAACTTTGCACTCCAAGATTCCTGGCTCTAGGTGAGTGACCACACCATCATGGTTATCTGGGTCATTAAAATCTCTTTTGTATAGCTCTTCTGTGTATCCTTGTCACTTCTTCTTGATATCTTCTGCTTCTGTCAAATGCATACCATTTCTGTCCATTATTGTGGCCATTAGTTCAGTTCAGTTCAGTTCAGTCGCTCAGTCGTGTCTGACTCTTTGGGACGCCATGAATCGCAGCACACCAGACCTCCTTGTCCATGGCCAACACCTGGAGTCTACTCAGACTCGCGTTCATCAAGTCAGTGATGCCATGCAGCCATCTCATCCTCGGTCATCCCCTTCTCCTCCTGCCCCAAATCCCTCTGAACATCAAAGTCTTTTCCAATGAGTCAACACTTCACATGAGGTGGTCAAAGTACTGGAGTTTCAGCTTTAGCATCATTCCTTCCAAAGAAATCCTAGGGATGACCTCCTTCAGAATGGACTGGTTGGATCTCCTTGCAGTCAAAGGGACTCGCAAGAGTCTTCTCCAATACCACAGTTCAAAACCATCAATTCTTTAGTGCTCAGCCTTCTTCACAGTCCAACTCTCACATCCATACATGACCACAGGAAAAACCATAGCCTTGACCAGACGGACCTTAGTTGGCAAAGTAATGTCTCTACTTTTGAATACGCTATCTAGGTTGCTCATCAAATTTTCTTCCAAGGAGTAAGCGTCTTTTAATTTCATGGCTGCAGTCACCATCTGCAGTGATTTTGGAGCCCCCCAAAATAAAGTCTGACACTGTTTCCAATGTTTCTCCATCTATTTCCCATGGAGTGATGGGACCAGATGCCATGATCTTCGTTTTCTGAATGTTGAGCTTTAAGCCAACTTTTTCACTCTCCTCTTTTACTTTCGTCAAGAGGCTTTTTAGTTCCTCTTCACTTTCTGCCATAAGGGTGGTGTCATCTGCATATCTGAGGTTACTGATATTTCTCCTGGCGATCTTGATTCCAGCTTGTGTTTCTTCCAGTCCAGCGTTCCTCATTATGTTCTCTGCATACAAGTTAAATAAGCAGGGTGACAATATACAGTCTTGACATACTCCTTTTCCTATTTGGAACCAGTCTGTTGTTCCATGCCCAGTTCTAACTGTTGCTTCCTGGCCTTCATAGAGATTTCTCAACAGGCAGGTTAGGTTGTCTGGTATTCCCTCTCTTTCAGAATTTTCCACAGTTTATTGTGATCCACACAGTCAAAGGCTTTGGCATAGTCAATAAAGTAGAAATAGATGTTTTTCTGGAACTCTCTTGCTTTTTCCATGATCCAGAGGATGTTAGCAATTTGATCTCTGGTTCCTATGCCTTTTCTAAAACCAGCTTCAACATCAGGGAGTTCACGGTTCACGTATTGCTGAAGCCTGGCTTGGAGAATTTTGAGCATTACTTTACTAGCATGTGAGATGAGTGCAATTGTGTGGTACTTTGAGCATTCTTTGGCATTTTCTTTCTTTGGAATTGGAATGAAAACTGACCTTTTCCAGTCCTGTGGCCACTGCTGAGTTTCCCAAATTTGCTGGCATATTGAGTGCAGCACTTTCACAGCATCATCCTTCAGGATTTGAAATAACTCTACTGGAATTCCATCACCTCCATTAGCCTTGTTCGTAGTGATGCTTTCTAAGGCCCACTTGACTTCACATTCCAAGATGTCTCATTCTAGATGAGTGATCACACCATCGTGATTATCTAGGTCATGAAGATCCTTTTTGTACAGTTCTTCTGTGTATTCTTGCCATCTCTTCATACTGTTTTCTGTTTCTGTTAGGTCCATACCATTTGTGTCCTTTATTGAGCACATCTTTGCATGAAATGTTCCCTTGACATCTCTAATTTTCTTGAAGAGATCGTATTCTTTTATTTTCCCCTCTATTTCTTTGCACTGATCGCTGAAGAAGGCTTTCTTATCTCTTTTTGCTATTCTTTGGAACTCTGCATTCAGATGCTTATATCTTTCCTTTTCATCTCTCTTCTTTTCACAGCTATTTGTAAGGCCTCCCCAGATAGCCATTTTGCTTTTTTGCATTTCTTTTCCATGGGGATGGTCTTGATCCCTGTATCCTGTTCAGTGTTGCAAACCTCATTCCATGGTTCATCAGGCACTCTATCTATCAGATCTAGGCCCTTAAATCTATTTCTCACTTCCACTGTATAATCATAAGGGATTTGAT
The DNA here is from genome assembly GCA_006410675.1 of Oreotragus oreotragus. NCBI lineage: Eukaryota > Metazoa > Chordata > Mammalia > Artiodactyla > Bovidae > Oreotragus > Oreotragus oreotragus. The sequence continues at coordinate 189,136 of SJYX01002168.1, read as the reverse complement.
TTAGGTCATACCTGAATGGTCTAGTGGTTTTCTCCATTGTCTTCAATTTAAGTCTGAATTTGGCAATAAGGAGTTCATGATCTGAGCCACAGTCAGCTCCTGGTCTTGTTTTTGTTGACTGTATAGAGCTTCTCCATCTTTGGCTGCATAGAATATAATCAATCTGATTTTGGTGTTGACCATCTGGTGATGTCCATGTGTAGTCTTTTTTTGTGTTTTTGGAAGAGGGTGTTTGCTATGATCAATGCATTTTTTTTGACAAAACTCTATTAGTCTTTGCCCTGCTTCACTCTGCATTCCAAGGCCAAATTTGCCTGTTACTCCAAGTGTTTCTTGACTTCATACTTTAGCATTCCAGTCTCCTATAATGAAAAGGACATCTTTTTTTTGTGTTAGTTCTAATAGTTCTTGTAGGTCTTCCTAAAATCGTTCAACTTCAGCTTCTTCAGCATTACTGGTTGGGGCATAGACTTGGATAACTGTGATATTGAATGGTTTGCTTTGGAGACGAACAGAGATCATTCTGTCATTTCTGAGATTGCATCCAAGTACTGCATTTTGGACTCTTTTTGTTGACCGTGATGGCTACTCCATTTCTTCTGAGGGATTCCTGCCTGCAGTAGTAGATATAATGGTCATCTGAGTTAAATTCACCCATTTCAGTCCATTTTAGTTCTCTGACTCCTAGAATGTTGATGTTCACCCTTGCCATCCCTTGTTTGACCACTTCCAATTTGCCTTGATTCATGGACCTGATATTCTAGGTTCCTATGCAATATTGCTCTTTACAGCATCGGATCTTGCTCCTATCACCAGTCATGTGCACAACTGGGTATTGCTTTTGCTTTGGCTCCATCCCTTCATTCTTTCTAGAGTTATTTCTCCACTGATCTCCAGTAGCATATTGGGCACCTAGTGATCTGGGGAGTTCCTCTTTTGGTATCCTATCATTTTGCCTTTTCATACTGTTCATGGGGTTCTCAAGGCAAGAATACTGAAGTGGCTTGCCATTCCCGTCTCCAGTGGACTTTCTATCAAATCTAATCCCTTGAATCTATTTGTCACTTCCACTGTATAATCATAAGTGATTTCATTTAGGTCATACCTGAATGGCCTAGTGGTTTTCCCTACTTTCTTCAACACTTGCATTGGAGTATTTGAGTGTTTCCTGCAGACGTATGGGTCAGCAGTGGCCTGTTGTGGGGGCAGGGGTTCTGACTGAAGCTGACCTGGGTCACATAGCATGTGGCATAACCTCTCTTGGAAAAGGTTTCCATTAGCCCCACCATAGTGCTGCCACACAGAGGACCCACAAACTGAAGAATGATTATATCAAAGAAATTCTCACACTGTTAAGAAAGTTTTAGGGCCCACAGCATATTTCCCAACCTGGGGATCTAGCAAAAGGACTTAGAACCCCCAGGAATTTTGACTTTGGAAGCCAGTGGTATTTGATTACAGAACTTCCACAGGACTGGGGAAATAAACTCTTGGAGGACACAAAACCTTTTGCACACCAGGAGCCAGGAGAAAGGAACAGTGTCTGCACAAGAGACTGAGCCAGACTTGCTTGTTAGTGTCCAGGAGTCTCCTGTGGAGACCTGGGTCGACAATGATCTGCTTCAGGGTCAGGCATACTAAATACAACAGTGAATGCACCATCCTTTTGAAGGAGTTTGCCATTATCTTCATTTATGCCAGCAAATTTGGAAAACTAAGCAATGGCCACAGGACAGGAAAATGTCAGTTTTCATTCCAATTCCAAAGAAAGGCAATGCAAAAGAATGCTCAAATTACCGCACAATTGCACTCATCTCACATGCTAGTAAAGTAATGCTCAAAATTCTCCAAGCCAGGCTTTAGCAGTATGTGAACCGTGAACTTCCTGATGTTCAAGCTGGTTTTAGAAAAGGCAGAGGAACCAGAGATCAAATTGCCAACATCTGCTGGATTATCAAAAAAGCAAGAGAGTTCCAGAAAATCATCTATTTCTGCTTTATTGACTATGCCAAAGCCTTTGACTGTGTGGATCACAATAAACTGTGGAAAAATCTGAAAGACAAGAAAATACCAGACCACCTAACCAGCATCTTGAGAAGTCTGTAGGCAGGTCAGGAAGCAACAGTTAGAACTGGACATGGAACAACAGACTGGATCCAAATAGGAAAAGGAGTACATCAAGGCTGTATTTTGTCAACCTGTTTATTTAACTTATATGCAGAGTACATCGTGAGAAACACTGGACTTGAAGAAACACAAGCTGGAATCAAGATTGCCGGGAGAGATATCAATAACCTCAGATAAGCAGATGACACCACCCTTATGGCAGAAAGTGAAGAGGAGCTAAAAAGCCTCTTGATGAAAGTGAAGGTGGAGAGTGAAAAAGTTGACTTAAAGCTCAACATTCAGAAAATGAAGATCATGGCATCCTGTCCCATCACTTCATGAGAAATAGATGGGGAAACAGTGGAAACAGTGTCAAACTTTATTTTTTGGGGGCTCCAAAATCACTGCAGATGACTGCAGCCATGAAATTAGAAGACACTTATTCCTTGGAAGAAAAGTTATGACCAACCTAGATAGCATATTCAAAAGCAGAGACATTACTTTGCCGACTAAGGTCCGTCTAGTCAAGGCTATGGTTTTTCCTGTAGTCATGTGTGGATGTGAGAGTTGGACTGTGAAGAAAGCTGAGTGCAAAAGAATTGATGCTTTTGAACTGTGGTGTTCGAGAAGAGTCTTGAGAGTCCCTGGGACTGCAAGGAGATCCAACCAGTCCATTCTGAAGGAGATCAACCCTGAGATTTCTTTGGAAGTAAAGATGCTAAAGCTGAAACTCCAGTACTTTGGGCCCCTCATGAGAAGAGCTGACTCATTGGAAAAGACTCTGATGCTGGGAGGGATTGGGGGCAGGAGGAGAAGGGGACGACCGAGGATGAGATGGCTGGATGGCATCACGGACTCGATGGGCGTGAGTATGAGTGAACTC
>SJYX01002168.1:112367-178908 GCA_006410675.1 Oreotragus oreotragus | reverse complement strand
GCTTGTAAAGTTTCATCTATCATATAATAATATCATGATATTTATATAAAATAAGGTCTATTTCTACTATGTATTTTGTTGCATGGATCGTCTATTCATGTATCAATGCTCTTTTGCCTTAAATGTTATCCTAGTAATATTACGTCTTGATATCTTGTAGGGCAAGACACTCCAATTCCTGTTTTTTCTGTTCTTTGGTTATTTTTAGATTTCTGAAAAATTGCTGCTTCTCAAACTTTAGTGTCCATGTAAAGCATCTGTGGTCTGGATGATTCTAGTAGATCTGGAATAGGGCCTGAGACTGCATTTTCTCTCCAGCTCCTAGATTTTGATAATGAGCAAGACCATATCAGAAATAGTCTGTCAAGTTTCATTTTTTAAGTAGTTGAAAAAGTTGAAATATTGATGTGAAATGCATTATCCATAAAATAATTTAGTGCAAAATTATTTTGTTTTTAAATATTGATTCCTTTCATAAAGGTATGGGGTACATTTTTTAGATGTTTTTGGTATCCATGAATACTGTGTTTTAATTTTCTTCATGAAAGGACATCCATTATTAGAACTGTAGCGACTGAACTTAACTGAACTGATCCAGATACCAAATGTTTTATATTGCTTTTGAAAATTATATTATTTTCCCCTATTGTAATACCATCTGAGCTACAAGGAAAACCTTTGTGGTTTGAATAGGGAAGAATCTGCCTGTAATATGGGAGACACAGTTTTGATCCCTGGATTGGGAATATCCCCTGGAAAAGCACATGGCTTACCCATGCCAATATTCTTGCCTGGGTAATTCCATGGACAAAGGAGTCTGGCACTGTGCAGTTCACAGGATCACAAAGAGTCAGACATGACTGAGCAACTTCCACTTTCACTTTCATTGTAATATCTAAATAGATAAATTGGTAGAATATATGTTACTCATTTTTGTATGCTGATCTCATAGTCATGAAACCCATTGAACTCTCATTAATTCTAATAGTGAGATAGCTGAAATTTTGTTTGCTTGCAATAACCTTGCTTGTGTTTTTTATTAGAGCTATGCTGACCACATAGAGTGATTATCTTTTTTATTTTCTACAAATTCAGGGTTATCTATTCTAGACAAATTAGTAAAGCTTGTCTAGATCTATCATCCTACCTGCCCTGTCTCCTTTGGGTAGGAATGAAATTGTCAAAAGTTTTTGATTGCTAGTATTTTAAAGGTGACAGATTTAGTCATTTCTGTTTTTTTTTTCTTTTTTTGACTCAAATTTGTTTGTATATTTTTTTTCTGTAAAACAACTTGTCTCAGAATGTGTTCCAGGAACCCTTGGAGTTTCTGGAGAAATTTTCAGAAGGTCTGTGAGGTAAAAAAAAATATTTTTACAATTATGCTATACTAAATATTATTTTTTTCATTCTTTTTATCTCATAAGTTTACAGTAGAATATTTCAAGATTTCAGAGAGAGAGCTGTGATATTTTAGCAGATCTAATATGATATTAATCCAAATTTTAAAGATACATAGACAGTATTCTCCCTACTTTTTGTTTTAAAAAGTTACAGCTATTATTTTGTAAAATACATTCTTTATACTTATAGACATGTAATGTGGTTTTTATATTATAAAAGAAATTAATATATGTGCTTTAACAATTTTATTTTATTTTTAAACTGTAAATGTTGATACAAATTGCGTGCATAAATAAAAACTCTTTGGGGTCCTCGATAATTTTTAGTGCAGAATTTATAAGACCAATATGTTGAAAACTGCTATTATAGAAAATTATTTATTATGTCTGTAGTGTAAAACTTTATTAACATAAAAGTTTTCATTATTTACTTATCTTTTTGAAACACAGATGTATTAATAATATTTTTAACTGAACTGGATATGAAAAGTTTATTTTCTTAGACTTCAGATAATAACCTTTTAGTTTTTTCTTTCTTTTAATGCCTTTTGATTCATTTTCTCCTTTTTATATTTCTTTTTGGTTTTATTTTTGCATTGTTATTCTAGGTTCATGAACACCAATTAAATCATACATGTTTTCTTTTTTTTAAAAAGAAATTCCACACAATTCAGTGAGTCAAATTAGTTTTTGACTAGTTATCATTTCTACAAAATTCCAAAGGGCTGTATGTTTTTAGAGGAGCATTTTGGTGCTCAGTAAATTCTATAACTTTTGCAATTGTCAATTTGGTTTTACTGAAGAAAGGCATTTCATTACAACTATTGATAGTAAAAAAAGATTGAGATATATTTTAAAGAAATCTTCAGAGAAATGAGACTGCTAAGTCATTTCAGTCATGTCTGACTCTGTGTGACCCCATAGACAGCAGCCCACCAAGCTCCCCCGTCCTTGGGATTCTCCAGGCAAGAACACTGGAATGGGTTGCCATTTGCTTCTCGAATGCATGAAAGTGAAAAGTGAAAGTGAAATCGCTCAGTTGTGTCCAACTCTTAGTGACTGCATGGACTGCAGCCTGCCAGCCTCCTCTGTCCATGGGATTTTCCAGGCAAGAGTACTGTAGTAGGGTGCCATCACCTTCTCCAAAAAATGAGACTGCTCCTAAGTCCTTCAGTCGTGTCCGACTCTGTGAGACCCCATAGACGGCAGCCCACCAGGCTCTCCTGTCCCTGGGATTCTCCAGGCAAGACACTGGAGTGGGTTGCCATTTCCTTCTCCAATGCATGAAAGTGAAAAGTGAAAGTGAAGTCGCTCAGTCGTGCCCGACTCTAGTGACCCCATGGACTACAGCCTACCAGGCTCCTCCGTGCATGGGATTTTCCAGGCAAGAGTACTGGAGTGGGGTGCCATTACCTTCTCCGTAAATCTCACCATCTCACCAGAAAAAAAGCAAACAATCTTTTATTGTTAACGTCATGACACTTTTACTAATGAAATCATCATTATTATTAACTTTTCTAATAGCAACCAGAAATGTATTTGTGGCTTGCTACATATCTTCAGAGAAGAAAATCACTTTTAGTTTGAAAGTCTTCTGTGGTAGTTCAGTTCAGTTCAGTTGCCCTGTCATGTCCGACTCTGCGACCCCATGAACTGCAGCATGCCAGGCTTCCCAGTCCATCACCAACTCCCGGAGTTCACCCAAACCATGTCCACTGAGCCAGTGATGCCATCTAACCATCTCATCCTCTGTCGTCCCCTTCTCCTTCTGCCCTCAATCTGTGGTAGACAGACTTCTAAAATGAACTAAACTGATCTTCAACTCTTAGTTTTCCAGCCATTTTGTAAATCTCATCCTCTTGAACGTGACATGGATATAGTGACTTCTAACCAATATAATACAGCAAAGTGGGTGAAATGTCACTTTCATGATTGTTACAAAAGATAGATGACTTATGTCTTGTTAGCCAACTTTCTTGCTGGCTTTCATTGAGAAAGTTGTTGTGTTGGAGAGGACCCTGTGGTAATGTACTGAGGGCAGTCTTTGACTAACAGTTAGCAAGGAACTGAGGTCCTCCATTTGACAACATCCCTTGAAGAACTAAGTCCTACCAACAATCACTTAAAGCAAGGTTAGTTGTGGATCTATCTTCATTGGAGACATGAGATACCTCCCAAGACTTGGCCAACATTTTCACTGCAGCCTTTCAAGAGATCCTGAATTGGAAGACCTTGCTGAGCTGTACCCAGATTTCTGATATACAGAAACTATGAGATGATAAATTGTTGTTGTTTTTAGCTACTGAGTTTTTGGGTAATTTGTTACACATCAGTAGATGACTTTTAACTGAAGCATTACATTGTTTCCTTATGAATGCTGCTGCTGCTGCTGCTGCTAAGTCACTTCAGTCCTGTCAGACTCTGTGAGACCCCACAGATGGCAGCCCACCAGGCTCCGCTATCCTTGGGATTCTCCAAGCAAGAACACTGGAGTGGGTTGCCATTTCCTCTCCAATGCATGAAAGTGAAAAGTCAAAGTGAAGTCACTCAGTTGCGTCTGACTCCTAGTGACCCCATGGACTGCAGCCTACCAGGCTCCTCCATCCATGGGATTTTCCAGGCAAGAGTACTGGAGTGAGGTGCCATTGCCTTCTCCACTTCTGAATGATACAGTCTCTTTATCCAGACTGCTAATACAGCCTTTGTCATATTATATTATTTCCCCAGAACATTCAAGTTGAAATTCTGGAGGGCAAAGATCAATATTCTAAAAGCATGCCCCTAGATCTAGTGGAGTTTTGACTTGAATTCAGTTCCATTTTCTGTTTGGGAGAGGAGGGAAACACAAATCTGTTTAGGTTCTATGTGTATATATCATTGCTATCAATTAGAATGAAACAAAAAATAAATACATATGATGTCATGTTTCATCTAAAAAATTCATAATATGGGTAATATAACAAATAAGTTTTGTTTAGCTATTCTAATTGACTAGCCCATTTCTGTTCTGTGGTATTTGGGAAATTTTTGCTTTTATGTTTGTATACTAGCTTTCTCCTGGTTATTTTTCTGTGTCATTACTTTCTGGGGATGTCTCAAGCTATAGAAGGAAAAAAAAAACCATAAAGTTTTAAAAAAATAGTTTCCACCAAGGTTTTCACTTTGTACATTATTTAAGCATTTCTCTTCTGATTTCAATTAGCTGATTGTGGCCTTTTAAATTGTAGTTTTAAAATTGATGATCCTGTATCTAACAATTTGTGATGAATTTTTCCCCATGACAAAAACTGAAGACTGCAACTACTCCCTGTGGTTTCTTTTTATTCATTACTCAATGCTTCTGTCAGTGAATGGTACACAGAGTTGAAATTTTTCTTAGCTAACTTAACTTGACTCAGCAGGGCCTGGGGAATCTAGCCACAAGGGATAAAATGGATAAGGCAAGAGACATCATATGCCTATAAGGCAAACACCTGCATGAATGTCTTTTCTTAACTGATTTTTTGTCAGTTAAAACACTGAAATTCATTTGCATGTGAAACCACAATCTAAGAAGCAAAGAACTGGAATCCTGAGAGTTTATTTGATTCCAAATCAATAGTACAGGTAAACCCTGTGGGCTAGGAAAAAAAAAAAAAAAAAAAAAGATGCATTATTGAAAGGCCAATTGTTGTTTTTTTTCTTTTTTTAACTTAGAGAAAGGAGATCTTGGAGATGTTTCCCTAATGCTATATGAATTAAATAAATCTACACAACTATTTTGCATTCNCAGGTAAACCCTGTGGGCTAGGAAAAAAAAAAAAAAAAAAAAGATGCATTATTGAAAGGCCAATTGTTGTTTTTTTTCTTTTTTTAACTTAGAGAAAGGAGATCTTGGAGATGTTTCCCTAATGCTATATGAATTAAATAAATCTACACAACTATTTTGCATTCAATAGAAAATTAGAGGATCACATGATTCCAGGAGATTTGCCCAAAGAGCAATTATGTATTTTCAGCGTTAAACCTTGTGTGTTTTCTTTGGGCTTTTAATGCCTTCATGTTCAATTTATGTTTTCTGCCACAGGTGGCGGCAGAGTCTCATGGGTCCAGGGTAGTGAGCATGCTGATCTCAATCCAAATTGATCACCTCAGCTTAAACATTTTTAAAACATATGTTTATTCTTTTTAATTTTACTCTTAAACTAGGTTTTCTAAACATAAAAATAATATACAGTATGGTGTATTTCATACCGAGTAGCAGATAGTGATAATTAGAAGTTGCTTCACTGTGGCACTAGCAACTTCACAGGACAATTTGCAGGATATAACATTTACACTATTTTCTTAAGCATAGATAATTTTTATCCAAAATCTGAGTATTTCAAAAACATTAAAAAATTATATTTAGATACTGCTGAGCAACTTGATTTTTAAAATTAATATTCTTTCAATTATGCTGTAAAATGGCAAATTCTTATTCCATAGAAGTCCATTAATATATTTAATCAATTACATATTCTTTTAATTTTCTTTTTTCTCCATTTTTACTTCATTATTTTGCTTGTCTTTTTGTTTGTTTTTTTAGAGGTTAGAGGGTTTTGTGTTTTTGTTTTTAACTATTTAAAGGAAAATGCAATAAGCACCAATCCATTTAGGTCTTTGTGTCAATGTTTGAATTTAAAGGTAGAATACATTTCCCAAAGTTGAACTGCTAGCTCTTATGGAGTTTTCATAGGAGAAAAAGGTTGAATGAATTTTAACTTTAACTAATAATGTTCAAGAATGCTTACTTTTCTCAAAAGACAATCAATATTGATTATAAATCTTAGCTAATACAATAAATAAAAAATGTATGTCTTATTGTTGCTGTTTTAATTTGCATTCTGTAAACATGAGTGAAGCTGAGCATATTTTCTTGTGTTAACTATTTATATTCATTTTCTTTGAACCAGAATTTTGAGTTTTATGTTATCTTTTACTGTGATATGCAGTCCTACTTCTCAGTGTTTTCTAACAAAATTCATTTATTTCTCACTTATATTATAAAAGGATATGGGTTTATATTGATTGTTCTGGGATCAGCTTTGTGAGTAAAATAATTTTGAAACACAGGTTGCAGGCAAGGTCAATATCTAGAATCTGGAATTCTCAATGAAGGGAAGCTGAGCAAGTGGCCCACGTCAAGATACACAATAACATCTAAAACTGGAAAGATGTGGGAGCATCTAAAATGTGACAAAATATCCCTTTTAAATTCCATTGCCAAATTGTGTCACAAGTTAAGAACAATTTCAGTGGGGGTTGGGCACATGAAGAGAATATGGAGAAAAATATTGTGAACACATAATTCAATCTTTCATTATGTTCTTTATCAATTTTTCTATTGGCCTATTTTATTACTTATATATTCATAACATATTTACATATTGAAGAAGTATTATTTTATATTTGTTATAAATATTTTTGCTGTTAGTTTTCATATACCTGTGACTTTATATAGATACTTTTACATATTACTTTTATGCTATATATAATTTTAAAATATAAAGTTTTACTAATATTTACTTGTATGGCCTCAAATTGTTTTAGATAGAACAAGAAAGAAATTGCCAACATCCATTGGATCATAGGAAAAGCAAGAGAATTTCAGAAAAGCATCTACTTCTGCTTTATTAACTGCACCAAAACCTTTGACTGTGTGGATCACACAAACTGTGGAAATTTCAGAAAAAGATGGGAATATCAGACCACCTTACCTGCCTCCTGAGAAACCAGTATGGAGATCAAGAAGCAACAGTTAGAATAGGACATGGAACAATGGACTGGTTCCAAATTGGGAAAAAAATATGTCAAGGCTGTATATTATCACCCTGCTTATTTAACGTATATGCAGAGTATGTCATGTGAAATGCTAAGCTGGATGAAGTCAAGTTGGAATGAAGATATCTGGGGAAAATATCAGTAACCTCAGATATGCAGATGACACCACCCTTATGGCAGAAAGTGAAGAGGAACAAGAAAGGAGATCTTGGAGATGTTTCCCTAATGCTATATGAATTAAATAAATCTACACAACTATTTTGCATTCAATAGAAAATTAGAGGATCACATGATTCCAGGAGATTTGCCCAAAGAGCAATTATGTATTTTCAGCGTTAAACCTTGTGTGTTTTCTTTGGGCTTTTAATGCCTTCATGTTCAATTTATGTTTTCTGCCACAGGTGGCGGCAGAGTCTCATGGGTCCAGGGTAGTGAGCATGCTGATCTCAATCCAAATTGATCACCTCAGCTTAAACATTTTTAAAACATATGTTTATTCTTTTTAATTTTACTCTTAAACTAGGTTTTCTAAACATAAAAATAATATACAGTATGGTGTATTTCATACCGAGTAGCAGATAGTGATAATTAGAAGTTGCTTCACTGTGGCACTAGCAACTTCACAGGACAATTTGCAGGATATAACATTTACACTATTTTCTTAAGCATAGATAATTTTTATCCAAAATCTGAGTATTTCAAAAACATTAAAAAATTATATTTAGATACTGCTGAGCAACTTGATTTTTAAAATTAATATTCTTTCAATTATGCTGTAAAATGGCAAATTCTTATTCCATAGAAGTCCATTAATATATTTAATCAATTACATATTCTTTTAATTTTCTTTTTTCTCCATTTTTACTTCATTATTTTGCTTGTCTTTTTGTTTGTTTTTTTAGAGGTTAGAGGGTTTTGTGTTTTTGTTTTTAACTATTTAAAGGAAAATGCAATAAGCACCAATCCATTTAGGTCTTTGTGTCAATGTTTGAATTTAAAGGTAGAATACATTTCCCAAAGTTGAACTGCTAGCTCTTATGGAGTTTTCATAGGAGAAAAAGGTTGAATGAATTTTAACTTTAACTAATAATGTTCAAGAATGCTTACTTTTCTCAAAAGACAATCAATATTGATTATAAATCTTAGCTAATACAATAAATAAAAAATGTATGTCTTATTGTTGCTGTTTTAATTTGCATTCTGTAAACATGAGTGAAGCTGAGCATATTTTCTTGTGTTAACTATTTATATTCATTTTCTTTGAACCAGAATTTTGAGTTTTATGTTATCTTTTACTGTGATATGCAGTCCTACTTCTCAGTGTTTTCTAACAAAATTCATTTATTTCTCACTTATATTATAAAAGGATATGGGTTTATATTGATTGTTCTGGGATCAGCTTTGTGAGTAAAATAATTTTGAAACACAGGTTGCAGGCAAGGTCAATATCTAGAATCTGGAATTCTCAATGAAGGGAAGCTGAGCAAGTGGCCCACGTCAAGATACACAATAACATCTAAAACTGGAAAGATGTGGGAGCATCTAAAATGTGACAAAATATCCCTTTTAAATTCCATTGCCAAATTGTGTCACAAGTTAAGAACAATTTCAGTGGGGGTTGGGCACATGAAGAGAATATGGAGAAAAATATTGTGAACACATAATTCAATCTTTCATTATGTTCTTTATCAATTTTTCTATTGGCCTATTTTATTACTTATATATTCATAACATATTTACATATTGAAGAAGTATTATTTTATATTTGTTATAAATATTTTTGCTGTTAGTTTTCATATACCTGTGACTTTATATAGATACTTTTACATATTACTTTTATGCTATATATAATTTTAAAATATAAAGTTTTACTAATATTTACTTGTATGGCCTCAAATTGTTTTAGATAGAACAAGAAAGAAATTGCCAACATCCATTGGATCATAGGAAAAGCAAGAGAATTTCAGAAAAGCATCTACTTCTGCTTTATTAACTGCACCAAAACCTTTGACTGTGTGGATCACACAAACTGTGGAAATTTCAGAAAAAGATGGGAATATCAGACCACCTTACCTGCCTCCTGAGAAACCAGTATGGAGATCAAGAAGCAACAGTTAGAATAGGACATGGAACAATGGACTGGTTCCAAATTGGGAAAAAAATATGTCAAGGCTGTATATTATCACCCTGCTTATTTAACGTATATGCAGAGTATGTCATGTGAAATGCTAAGCTGGATGAAGTCAAGTTGGAATGAAGATATCTGGGGAAAATATCAGTAACCTCAGATATGCAGATGACACCACCCTTATGGCAGAAAGTGAAGAGGAACTAAAGAGCCTCTTGATGAAAGTGAAAGAGGAGAGTGAAAAATCTGGCTTAAGACTCAACATTCAATAAACTAAGACATTGGCATCCAGTCCCATCACTTTATGGCAAATAGATGGAAAAACAATGGAAACAGTGACAGATTTTATTTTCTTGGGCTCCAAAATCATTGCAGATGGTGACCATAGCCATGAAATTAAAAGATGCTTGCTTTTTGGAAGAAAAGCTATGACCAACATAGACAGCATATTAAAAAGCAGAGACATAACTTTGCCGACAGAGGTCCAGTCAAAGCATCTTTGCCGTCTAGTCAAAGCTATAGTTTGTCCAGTATTTCACGTATGGATGTGGGAGTTGGACTATAAAGAAAGCTGAGCACTGAAGACTTGATGATTTTGAACTGTGGTGTTGGAGAACACTCTTGAGAGTCCCTTGGACTGCAAGGAGATCAAATCAGTCAATCCTCAAGGAATCCTGAATATTCATTGGAAGTACTGATGCTGAATCTGAAGCTCCAATACTTTGGCCACCTGATGCAAAAAACTGACTCAATGGAAAAGACTCTGATGTTGGGAAAAATTAAAGTCAGGAGGAGGATGAAATGGTTGGATGGCATCACTGACTCTATGGACATGAGTTTGATCAAGCTCCAGGAGTTGGTGATGGTCAGGGAAACCTGGTGTGCTGCAGTCCATAGGGTAGCAAAGAGTTGGACACGAGTGAGTGACTTGACTGAACAGAACTGATTTCTAACACCACCCTCCACCAAGGCAGTGAGCTATGTTGGCCCCAAAAGAAATCCTGGCAGGCTCTAGATTCAGCCTCATCTCTACCTTCCATCAAGGCAGTAGCTTCTGATGCACCCTAGGAGAAGCATCAGCCTTTGCTTACCACAAGTTTGCTGTGTACCTCAACTACTGAGCCAGTGCTTTAGAGCACACAAACCACAACTATAGATTTCATGCACCCAAACTAATGAAGCCCACACGCCTAGAGCCCAGGCTCTGCATCAAGAGAAGTTATCACAATGAGAAGCCCATGTATTGCTACTAGAGAAAGCCCACATGCAGCAACAAAAACCCAACGCAGTCAAATAAATAAATAAATACATTTTTTTAATTAAAAAAAAAAGAAACCTGGGGTAGTAATACTTATATCAGACAAAGTAGATTTCCAAAACAATGACTAAAACAAAAGACAAAGAATGGCCCTACATATTATGAATGAGTCTGTCCAAAAGAGGATGTAATATTTATGCATCTAACACAGGAGCACCTAAATATGTAAAGCAAATATTAACAGACAATAATAGAGAAATTGACAGTAATAAAATATAAGAGATGTTAATATCATATTTACATCAATATATAGATCATCCAGACTGAAAAATCAAGAAGGAAAAAGTGGCTTTGAACAACAAAGTGGACCAGATTGGCTTAGTAGGTATCTACATAAAATAATACATCCATAAATAGCAAAATAGATATATTTTTTAAAGTGCACGTGGGAAATTCTCCAAGATAAATCAAAGTTAGCCACAAAACACATCTCAGTATACTTAAGAAGACTGAAATCATATCAAGCATCTTTTACTATAAAGACATGAAAGTAGAAATCAATTTTAGAAAGAAAATGTGAAAAACCGAAACATACAGAGACTAAACAGCATGCTACTATAATCATTGAGTCACTGAAGAAATCAAAGAAGAAAATTTTTTGAAAAATACTTTGTGATATGTGAAAATATAAACACAACTTTTCAAAATGTATGAGACACAGAAAAATCACTTCTAAGAGGAAAACTTATAGTGTATAGGCTTACCTCAAGAAAAAAATCTCAAATAAACAACCTGACTTTACACTTAAGTGAAATAGAAAAAGAAGAATCAACAAAGTTTAAAGTTACTAGAAGGAAATAGTATAGATCAGAGCAGAAATAAATAAAATAGAAAACAAAAGAAAATGATAAAAAGATCGATGAAACTATCAAAGAAACAGTCATAAGAGAAAGCTATAATTAAAGGCCAGAAAATAAGACAACCAGAAAAATATGAATATTCCAAATCAGAATATTCTAAATATTTCAAATCAGGAAGAAATAAGAAACCTGAACAGACCAAAACTACCAATGAATTTAATCATTAATTTAAAAGCTCTCAAGAAACAGAAGTCCAGGACTGGATAACTTCCTCATAAAGAAATTCTATTAAAGAGTAAAGTAACAACTAATACCTGTACTTCTCAAACTATTCCAAAAAATGGAAGAAGAGGAGACACTTTAAAAATCATTATAAAAGTCCTGCATTACTCTGAAAGTATAAATGGAAAATAGACACTAAAATGTAAGAAAGTTACAAGTCAATATCCCTGATGAATTTAGATGCAAAAGTTTCAACAAAATATTAATAAACCAAATTCAATAATAAATTAAAAGGATTACACATCATGACAAAGTGAGATTTAGTTCAGTGATACAAGGATGGTTCAATATCCATAAGAAATCAAAATGACATGCCATATTGGAAGAGATCACCAATTCAATGGACATGAGTTTGAGTAAACTCCTAGAGTTGGTGATGGACAGGGAGGCTTGTTGTGCTGCAGTCCATGGGGTCATGAAGAGTCGGACACAACTGAGTGACTGAACTGAACTGAACTGATTAATGAAAGAAGGATAAGACACATGATCATATCGATAGATGCAAAAAATATTGACAAAATTCAACATCAATTTTTAATTTAAAATCCTCAGTAAGATGTATATAGGAGTAAGGCAGTATAAAAATGTCATTTATGACAAACTCTCAGCTAACATCATATTCAGTGATGAAAGCTGAAAGCTTTTCCTCCAGTATCAGCAACAAGAGGTGTGTATTCCCAAGTTTTTATTTAACAGTTTAACATAGTATCAGAAGCTCTAATCACAGCAAAATAAGAAAGGGAAATAAAAGCTATACAAATTGTAAGGGAAAAAGTACATCTGTCACTATTTTCAGATGGCATGTACTATATGTAGAAAATCCTAAAATATCTACCAAAGACCTAGAAGTAGTAAATGAATTCGGTAAAGTTGAAGGATACAAAATTAATATAACAATATTTATTGCATTTCTATAAATTCATAATGAATTAGTATAAACAAAAATTAAGAAAACAATACAATTAACAATTATAACAAAAAGAATAAAAACCTGAGATTAAACTTAACCAAAAATGTGAAAAATCTGTACCCTGAAAATTATAAGACACTGATGAAATAATTTGAAAATAACACAAATAATGGAAAGATATACCATGATCATGAATCAGAAGAACTAATATTGTTAACTGCTTCACAGTGAAGTTCTGTCAAACAGTAAAATAAGAATTACAATCTCTATCAAAATACCCATGGCCTTTTTCAAAGAACTAAACAAATAATCCTTAAATTTGTATGGAACTGTAAAAGACTTCTAATTGCCAAAGCAACTGTGAGAAAAAAAGTTAAAAGCTAGGAGTATCGTGCTCCCTGATTTTAAACTATATTACAAAGCTATAATAATCAAATACTAATCAAATAATACTATAATAATCAATCAAAACAGTATCATACTGGCACAAAAACAGATGATGTATAGGTCAGTGGAACAGACAGACACCACAGAAGTAATCCCCTACATATATAATCAATTGATCTACCACAAAGGAAGTATATATACAATGAAGGAAAGATAGAATCTTCATAAGTGATATTGCAAACTGGACAACTACATGTAAAACAACGAAACTAAGCCATTTTCTTATATTACATTAAAAAGTAAACTTAAATGGACTAAAGACTTAAATATAAAACCTGCAACAATTAAACTAAATGAAAACATAGGGATTATGTTTTTTTTTCAACTCATCTTAGCAATATTTTTTGGACATGTCTCCTCAGGCAAGGGCAACAGAAGCAAAAATAAACTATTTGACTATATCAAAATAAAAAGGATATTTTACAGCAAAAGAAAGCTCAAAAATAGGGCATCTAGTGAATAAGAGAAGATAATTGCAATTGATATGTCTGATAAGGGTTTAGAATCCAAAATATATTAAAAAAGCATACAATTCAATATCAAAGAAATTAACAATACAATTAAAAAATAGACAGAGAACCTGAATAAGCATTCTTACAAAAAAGGTACAGATGGCCAACATCCACAATAAAGCTGTTCAACAATACTGATCACTCAGTTCAGTTCAGTTCAGTTCATTTGCTCATTCATGTCTGACTCTTTGAGACCAGAAAATGCAAATCAAAACCATGAAGTATCCCTTCACAACTGTCAGGATGGCTATGATTAAAAAGACAAGGGATAGCAAGTGTTGACAAGGATGCAGAAAAAAAGGAACCCTAGTGCACTGTTGGTGGGAAGGTAAATTGGTACAACCACTATGGAAAAGAGTAGAGGTTTCTCTTGAAAAATTAAAGATCTAGAAATCTTGGGTGTCTATCTGAAGAAAACAAAAACATTAAGTCAAAGAATATATGGACCCCTATATTCATTATATCATTATTTACAAAAGTCAAGACATGGAAACAATCTAAGTAGTGTTCACTGACAGATGAATAGTTTAATAAAAGATATGAGTCACCTGGGTAAAATGTACAGCCCAGAACACTGTCAATAATATTATAATAAATTTGTATGGTGTATCAACTATATTTCAATACAAAAATAAATGATTTTTAATAAGCAAAATTTTACCTTTATTTTTAGATTTGAACATCTCTGCTACATATGCCTGGTCACTTTAAGTTGCCAATGGCTAACTAAGCAGTTTTAAAAGAAATTTAACTTTGCTAGGAAAGAATGTTTTTTTTTTGTTTGTTTGTTTTTGTTTTTGTTTTTGTTTTTTTCATTTCCTAGTGTTGCTATCTATTTTCCTGGTAAAGAAAATATATTTGTGAGATTCTAGTGATGTGTGTGTGCACTTTATAAAGATGGGAGATGAGAGATCTACCCTATTTATTTGCCATTTAATACACTATAATCCTATGAAGTAGGAGGTCTCTTCTCTCCCTTTCTCATTCTACTTAGGAATCTAAAATGTGAATCAGGAAACATATGCATTAACAGAAAACAAAAAAGTATATTGGAGAGTATATTAAAGACTAGACTGAATAGTTTAATGGCTTGTTCCATCACTGTGGGTCAAAGTAGACAGCTGAAGAATATCATCAATTATTTTAGCTAAACTTTTTTTTTAAACTGACAAATCAAAGTAGTTCTAAAAACAATCTGTTTTTAAGAAACTTTTTGAACAGATAAATTATTTAGTCATTTGATCATTTATCCAGGAAAACCTATGCATGGAATTATATTTTATTTGACCTTGAATTATATGGTGGAAGTGAGAAATAGATCTGATAGAAAGAATGTCTGATGAACTATGAACAGAGGTTCGTGACACTGTACAGGAGACAAGATCATCCCCAAGAAAAAAAAAATGCAAAAAAAGCAAAATCACTGAGGAGGCCTTACATATAGCTGTGAAAAGAAGAGAAGCAAAAGGCAAAGGAGAAAAGGATAAATAAAAGAAAGATTAAAAAAGATAAATAGAGGGAAAAAATAGAATAGGAAAGACTAGAGATCTCTTCAGAAAATTACAGATACCAAGGGAACATTTCATGCAAAGATGGGTTCAGTAAAGGACAGAAATTGTACTGACCTAACGGAAGCAGAAGATATTAGGAAGAGGTGGCAAGAACACACAAAAGAATTGTACGAACAGATCTTCATGACCTAGATAATCACGATGATGTGATCACTCACCTGAAGCCAGACATCCTGGAATGTGAAGTCAAGTGGGCCTTAGGAAGCATCACTACCAACAAAGCTAGTAGAGGTGATGGGATTCCAGTAGAGCTATTTCAAATCTTGAAAGATGATGCTGTGAAAGTGCTGCACTCAATATGTAAGCAAATCTGGAAAACTCAACAGTGGCTATAGGACTGGAATAGGTCAGTTTTCTTTCCAATCTCAAAGAAAGGCAATGCCAAAGAATGCTCAAACTATTGCATAATTGCACTCATCTCAAACACTAGTAAAGTAGTGCTTAAAATTCTACAAGCCAGGCTTCAGCAATATGTGAACTGTGGACTTCCAGATGTTCAAGTTGGTTTTAGAAAAGGCAGAGGAACCAGAGATCAAATTGCCAACATCTGCTGGATCATCAAAAAAGCAAGAGAGTTTGAGAAAAATATCTATTTCTACTTTATTGACTATGCCAAAGCTATTGTCTATGTGGATCACAGTAAATTGTGGAAAATTCTGAAGGAGATGGGAATACCAGGCCACCTGACTTGCCTCTTGAGAAACCTATATGCATATCAGGAGACAACAGTTAGAACTGGACATGGAACAGCAGACTGGTTCCAAATTGGAAAAAGAGTACATCAAGGTTGTATATTGTCACCCTGCTTATTTAACTTATATGCAGAGTACATCATGAGAAACACTGGGCTGGATGAAGCACAAGCTGGAATCAAGATTGCCAGGAGAAATATCAATAACCTCAGATATACAGAGGACACCACCCTTATGGCAGAAATTGAAGAAAAGCTAAAGAGCCACTTGATGAAAGTGAAAGAGGAGAGTAAAAATGTTGACTTAAAGCTCAACATTCAGAAAACTAAGATCATGGCATCTTGTCCCATTACTTCATGGGAAATAGATGGGGAAACAGTGGCTGACTTTATTTTTGGAGGCTCCAAAATCACTGCAGATGGTTTTTGCAGCCATGAAACTAAAAGATGCTTACTCTTTGGAAGGAAAGTTATGACCAACCTAAACAGCATATTAAAAAGCAGAGGCATTACTTTGCCAACAAAGGTCCATGTAGTCAAGGCTATGGTTTTTCCAGTAGTCATGTATGGATGTGAGAGTTGGACTATAAAGAAAGTTGAGTGCAGAAGAATTGATCCTTTTCAACTGTGGCATTGGAAAAGACTCTTGGGAGTCCCTTGGGCTTCAAGGAGATCCAACCAGTCTATCCTAAAGGAGATCAGTCCTGGGTGTTCATTGGAAGGACTGATGCTGAAGCTGAAACTCCAATACTTTGGTCACCTGATGTGAAGAGCTGACTCATTTGAAAAGACCCTGGTGTTGGGAAAAATTGAAGGCAGGAGGAGAAGGGGATGACAGAAAATGAGATAGTTTGATTCCATCACCAACTCAATGGACATGAATTTTGGTAAATTTTGGGAGTTGGTGATGGACAGGGAAGCCTGGCTTGCTGTGGTTCATGGGGTTGTGAAGAGTCGGACACGACTGAGAAACTGAACTGAACTGAACTGAACTGACTGACAAACTTGAGTGTCGCGTTAAACTGGAACTTCTGCAGGTGCAAATAATAAAATGTTGAAAATAGTTGGTGGGGAAGGATTTATTTTATACATTCTGGGTATTTGGTATCCTTTCCAAAAACAAAACAAAACAACCAAACAACACTTCCTTGAAAGGTGGATGTACAGAAAATATATTTACAAGTGTCAAGAAATTCTAATACAAATGTCCAGGTTACCATTAAGAAGGAATTTGAAGTGGGAATACATTTTATCTTTTTGTAAATAAGAATTCATTATCTATGATGCAAAAGCCCATAATAATTAATTTACTGGACATATAAAATATGATAGATTCTTTTTATTTAAGTGAAATGATAGCCAGTAACATCTAATTTATATGGTCATTTTTATTAATTTATACTTAGCTTATACACTGTGTTATAAAAGCAGAAGCCTTTTCCATTTGTTTATCATATTTCTATATAAGTGAATTGATAGAAATGTAATAAATACAGTAAGCTCCAAAAAATAAAGTTTCCTGTGACAGAGATGGTGACAAAGACTAAAATTCTTTGCTAGCCTTTTATTAGTTATAAAATAGCCTATCCTTAAGATTAATTTGAACCTACTGTGACTTATAAAATAACTGAATGTACAACCAACTCTTTAAAGTTCCCAGAGAATTGAAAAGGGGTGGATGGGTGAGATGGTTAAATGTTTTTTTTTTTTTTTTTTTTTAGGGTATGAGTTTTTCTGCAAAGCCTTAGAAAAACCTTTGGCCCAGAAAGTTGAGTAGGGATTAAGTTCTTTCAGGGGAAAAAAAAAATAAAAAGTTTGTTCTCTTAAGGTATTGTAAGTATCCCAGCTGTTGGAGTACATACTCCCTGGTTATGATTCGTATTGAAATGTCAAAGCTCAAAATCTCAAACCATTAAATTGCGTGCCTTGATCAAGCAAGCTTGTCTACACTCATTGTTCTAGATGAGCCAAGAACTGCCTGAGTTTCTTTCATTCTTTTGGCTACGTACACACCTCCCCCTGCCCTTCAGTTGTATAGTTTATGTTTTTTTCCCCCAAAGAAAGTCAGTCATTTTTCCATTATACTTATTTATCAAACCTTTACTTATAAAACTCTTATGTGTTAACTATAAAGAGAATGAGGAAAAGAAATATGACCACTGAATTGATCAAACAAGAGTATACTTTGACTTTATGTATCTAGATGTATCAGAGGAGAAACACATATAAACAAAACATTTTAATATTGATTCATAAAGTAGTTTATAAATATAAAAGAAAGCAATCTCATATATATATATATATATATATATATATATATATATATACACACACACACACACACACACACACACATCCCTGTGATACAGATGTCTGTATCTACAGATCTATAGATACATATATATACAGAGAATTAATAGCATGCTAGGCTGACCTTGATTGAGAAGGAAATGGCAACCCACTCTAGTATTCTTGCCTTGAGAATCCCATGGACAGAGGAGTCTGGCAGGCTATAGTCCATGAAGTCACAAAAATTGGACATAACAGCGAGAAAACCATCACCACCACCAGGCAGGCCTTGAATGCTATTTCAGTTCAGTTCAATTTAGTCGCTCAGTCATGTCTGACTCTTTGAGACCCCATGGACTGCAGCACACAAGGCCTCCCTGTCTATCACCAGCTCCTGGAGTTTACCCAAACTCGCGTCCATTGAGTTGGTGATGCCATCCAACCATCTCATCCTCTGTCCTCCCCTTCTCCTCTTGCCCTCAATCTTTCCCACCATCAAGGTCTTTTCAAATGAGTCATCTCTTTGCATCACGTGGCCAAAGTATTGGAGTTTCAGCTTCAACATCAGTCCTTCCAATGAACAACCAGGACTGATCTCCTTTAAGATAGACTGGTTGGATCTCCTTGTAGTTCAAGGGACTCTCAAGAGTCTTCTCCAGCACTACAGTTCAAAATCACCAATTCTTTGGCACTCAGCTTTCTTTATAGTCCAACTATCACATCCATACATGACTACTGGAAAAAACAGCGTTGACTAGATGGACCTTTGTTGACAAAGTAATATCTCTGCTTCTTAATATGCTATCTAGGTTGGTCGTAACTTTCCTTCCAAAGAGTAAGGGTCTTTTAATTTCATGGCTGCATTCGCCATCTGCAGTGATTTTGGAGCCCCCCAAAATAAAGTCTGACTCTGTTTCCAGTGTTTCCCCATCTATTTGCCATGAAGTGATGGGACCAGATGCCATGATCTTCGTTTTCTGAATGTTGAACTTTAAGCCAACTTTTTCACTCTACTCTTTCACTTTCATCAAGAGGTTCTTCAGTTCTTCTTCACTTTCTGCCATAAGGGTGGTGTCATCTGCATATCTGAGGTTATTGATATTTCTCCCAGCAATCTTGACTCCAGCTTGTGCTTCATCCAGCCCAGTGTTTCTCATGATGTACTCTGCATATAAGTTAAATAAGCAGGGTGACAGTATACAGCCTTGATGTACTCCTTTTCCTATTTGGAACCAGTCTGTTGTTCCATGTCCAGTTCTAACTTTGACTTCCTGACTTACATACAGATTTCTCAAGAGGAAGGTCAGGTGGTCTGGTATTCGCATCTTCTTCAGAATTTTCCACAGTTTATTGTGATCCACACAGCCAAAGTCTTTGGCATATTCAATAAAGCAGAAATAGATATTTTTCTGGAAATCTCTTGGTTTTTTACTGATCGAGCAGATGTTGGCAATTTGATCTCTGGTTCCTGGGCCTTTTCTGAAAGCAACTTGAACATCTGGAATTTCATGCTGAAACCTGGCTTGGAGAATTTGGGGCATTTCTTTGCTAGTGTGTGAGATGAGTGCAATTGTGTGGTAGTTTGAGCATTCTTTGGCATTGCCTTTCTTTGAGATTGTAACCTTTTCCACGTGGCCACTGCTGAGTTTTCCAAATTTGCTGGTCTATTGAGTACAGCACCTTCACAGTATCATTGTTTAGGATTTGAAATAGCTCAACTGGAATTCCATCACCTCCACTAGCTTTGTATTAATTCTATTTACATGGGATATATATATTAAACTTGATTCTTAAGTAGGCTAGTGTGTTTTATACTGTTAAAAATTTGGTCATAACAGGCAGTCTGGCTTATAATTGAAAAAAAAAATAGACTTGTTTGCTGATTCATCCCAATGATGTCTGAAGACATTTTCCCTCCGTTCTATAACAGGCAAGCAAATTGTTTGAAATGTATGGCACACATCATTAATTACCTGAAACAGAAATTTGCATGAAAAAATCAACTTCACTCTTTCTCTCTGCTGTCCTATAAACCAGTGCACTGTAATGTGCACAAGCTGGGGAGTTTGTTAAACTGAAAATTATAATTCAGGGAGTACTGGGTAGGCCATGAGATTCTCTGGGTTTGGTTTAGTCATTGAGTTATGTCTGAGCCTTTGTGATCCCATGGACTGTAGCCCACCAGGCTCATCTGTACATGGGATTTCCCAAGCAAGAATACTAGAGTGAGTTTCCATTTCCTTCTCCAGGGGATGTTCCTGAACCAGGGATCAAACCATATTTTCTACATCTCTGGATTGCCAGGCAACTTTTTTTATCATTGAGCCACCTGGAAAACCACCAACTCCTATGTGCTGCTGCTGCTGTTGTGTAGATCATACCTGGAAGAATGAGGCTGTAAGTTGTATTTCAAAGAATTCTTTCCTCTTTCTGTATATAACTCTGTAAGGATTTCACTGTTTTCTGGTTGGCTGTAGGTTTTTAAAAGTCTTCTGCTGCTGCTAAGACACTTCAGTCATGTTTGACTGTTGCAGCTCTATAGCCTGTAGCCTGCTAGGTTCCTCTCTCCCTGGTGTTCTCCAGGCAAGAATACTGGAGTGGGTTTCCATGCCCTCTTCCAGGGGATCTTCCCCAACTAGGTATCGAACATGTGTATCCTGCGGCTCCTGCATTGCAGACAAATTCTTTACTGCTGAGCCACCAGGGAAGCCCAAAAAGTCTACTAGGCTAGTTCAAAGAAATCTATCTGATTAAGCTCGTCTCTCCCCAAAGCACAGCTTTTATTCAGCTTAGGTTACTGGAAGTGAGATTGTTGGGTATCAGACATTGGTGTCATTTCCTCCAGACTGGCTTCCCTGGTGGCTCAGAGGTTAAAGCTTCTGCCTGGAATGCGGGAGACCCAGGTTCGATCCCTGGGTTGGGAAGATCCCCTGGAGAAGGAAATGGCAACCCACTCCAGTACTCTTGCCTGGAGAATCCCATGGAGGGAGGAGCCTGCTAGGCTACAGTCCAAGGGATCACAAAGAGTCGGACACGACTGAATGACTTCACTTCGCAGAGATAATAATTCAAGGTATCATCAGCAGCAAAATGCCTTTAAGATTATACAGGGAGGAAAACAAATAGGAAAAAATAATTACTTGTGATGGCATTTTGAAATCATAATGGAGTAATCCTAGTTCTAGCAAACATAACAGAGCTGGCTGGCCGTTGAGGATCTGGTCCGAAAAATGTTTTTGCACCACATAAAACTTGAACTTTCTGAACTATGCCAAATCACAACCTTTCAAGAACACCAGTCATTTTTGTTCAAAAATTGTTAACCAGTTACTAACTAATTACTGGTGCCTGTTTGTGTGTCAGCTATCCACACATATCTTTTGATTGTGGGTTTCTCAAAAAATACATTATTGGCTGTAGTCCATATTATTAAACCCTTGTGTAGATTTTATCCCTAGAATCACAGCAAATCTGTTTATGAACCCATGGAAGAAATTCAGAGTACCTCATATGAAATTTGGACTGATACCCCCAGCACAATTCATCTAAACTGCATACTTCTACAATGGACTTATTTTGATGGACATTTATGGAAGATATGATTTTCTCAGTCTCTTTGGCCATTCTAAAATATCCAACGTTGGCATATACTCTGACCATTTACTTTGTTGTTCAGTCGCTCAGTCATGTGCAACTCTTCATGGACCCCATGGACTACAGCACATCAGGCTTCTCTGTCCTTCACCATCTCCTGGAACTTGCTCAAACTCATGTCCACTGAATTGGTGATGCTATCCAATCATCTCATCCTCTGCCATCCCTTTCTCCTCCTGCCTTCAATCCTTCCCACTTACTAACATTTACCAATTTGCTTCTTCCTTCCAGGCTCTGCATCATCTGGCCAGACTATTAGCAACTACATAAACTGCTGTAGTTCATGAAATAACTGATGCAGCCATGAGATAAAAAGATGCTTGCTCCTTGGAAGAAAAATTATGACCAACCTAGATAGCATATTAAAAAGCAGAGACATTACTTTGCCAACAAATGTCTTTTTAGTCAAGGCTATGGTTTTTCCAGTAGTGATGTATGGATGGGAGAGTTGGACTATAAAGAAAGTTGAGCAAAGAAGAATTGATGCTTTTGAACTGTGGTGTTGGAGAAGACTCTTGAGAGTCCCTTGGACTGCAAGGAGATCCAACAAGTCCATTCTGAAGGAGATCAGCCCTGGAATTTCTTTGGAAGGAATGATGCTGAAGATGAAACTCCAGTACTTTGGCCACCTCATGCGAAGAGTTGACTCATTGGAAAAGGCCCTGATGCTGAGAGGGATTAGTGGCAGGAGGAGAAGGGGACGACAGAAGATGAGATGGCTGGATGGCATCACTGACTCAATGAACATGAGTTTGAGTAATCTCTGGGAGTTGGTGATGGACAGGGAGGCCTGGGGTGCTGTGATTCATGGGGTTACAAAGAGTTGGACATGACTGAGTGACTGTACTGAGTTCATGAACTTTAGTTTAAAAGTTTTGATTTCTCAAAGTCATTTGGTATAGATCAGAAATGGGCCCATCAAACTGTTTGGACCCTTATTCAAAATTTCCAAATTGACTCATAAACTCTACATATGAACAAGTTCTAGATGCGACAAAATTATGTCTCATTCATCTTTGGTGTGTGTGTGTTAGTCGCTCAGTTGTGTCCAATTCTTTGCAACCCAATGGAATGTAACTCACTAGGCTCCTCTGTCCATGGAATTCTCCAGGCAAGAATACTGGAGTGGGTTGACATTTCCTCCTCCAAGGGATCTTTCCAACCTAGGGACTGAACCCAGGTCTCCTTAATTGAAGGCAAACTTTACTGTTTGAGCCGTCAGGGAAGCCCATCTTTGTTGAGCATCTTCCAAATCCTATTCCTATAAATTTGCCACATATGTTTTAACGATGAAAATTGGCAAAAATCCTTAAATTTTTTATGAATGTAACATTTTTATTCCTTGCTCTCATTATAAATTTTACTGTAATCTCCCACTCAAAGTCATGTTAACTATATTCTATTTATTCACTATTCTATATTCAATCACTGAGGAAACATTTCTCCACTTAAGAATGTCTTCAGTCAAGGATGACGCTATTTCTAAAACAGGTGCATAGTGAGATGTGCTTCACTGGAAATTTGGGGATCAGCCTGTTTCCTGCCTTTCAATTATTCTGCAATATCCTCATAACAGTTAGAAAAACTCTAATCCTTTCTGACCAATGCTTCAGCTTTCACATAGGAGATATAGTAAAGCTATAATTCAGCTGGTACTGTAATTCTGCAAGTTTAAGACCAATATCTGAGTCTGGCCTTCAGTGATTTCTGTTCTCAGACGTACCTTAGACTTCAATAAGTCACAACCAACTGTTATGTTATCTCTATCATTAGGACATAATGTAAGAATTTCATTTGTCTTTTATTTAGTTTTATTTATCAAATACTGTATGAAATAATTTTAACTCCTCCATAGTAGAGGGAATCTAAATTCCCTAGTTTCATCCTAACTCACAGACAATTGTTTGCTTTCACAGCACCCATTCGCCTGTACTTCCTTTCCTAGATGAACCAACAGTTTAATTTCCCATTAAGTCCTTGCATTACACAGAAGCTGACTTCATTCCAGTTCTGGAGAAGAACTCTGATTTTCCTTTCACAGTCAGTACATTTCCTCCCGCTAACAACATTCCAGCTTAGTCATGGGTGGATATGTAACACAGTTTATTCATTTAGGCTGAATACAAAGATTAATATTGAAATACTGGGAAAATGATATACCCATATGAAGGTTAGAGTTGCTTGGTCATTTTGTGTGTGTGTGCAATTAGAGAGGCAGAGTAAGAAAAAGGCTAGATATAAGACAGAAACAAGAGGAGAAGTACTCAGACAAGTGGCGTCTGGAGCCCAATGAAATAATGTGTGAAGACTGTTCTATCACTTTTTGTCTTTACAGTTACACTCCACACTTCCCAATCTCCACCTTAAAAAAGACATCTTATTAAGTCAATTGAAATTGGGGTTTCTATGGCATAAGAGAATAAAGATTATTACTGCTATATCCTCAATGAGTACATGGTTCTAAGTAATCACAAGCAATAAATTCATATGCTAGGATTTATCACTGAATCCTATGGAAACTTAGAAACTTATCCTAGATTATAAACAGATATTTTGTTTTCTCTCATTCCAACTTAGCTTAATGAACAATTCTAAATACCACGTCTTCCTAATTTTTTAAACTCATTTACTGTATTTGTCATGACTTTAGTGTCATGAACATAAAAAGTTTAAACTGTTTTAAGCAAAAAGAGGGAATTATAATCACATCTTATGAAAGTTCATAATAACAAAACTGATTCATGGGGTCACAAAAAGTTGTATACAACTTAGCAAGTGAACAACAACCAAAAGGCATAAATAGGTGTCAAGAGTTAAAATGATATTACAACTTTCTCTCCTTCATCTCTACCATCTCTCAGTTTACCACCTTTCTTCATTGGACTTTCTCTTAACTGTGATTTATTCTTGACTGAGTTAGATGGTGACTGGTTCCACTGTGTTTATAATCAGTTACTCTAGCCAGGAATTTGAACTATCTGGATTGAATGGGTTTTAGATACATGTGCACAGATGGAAAGATAGATTGGGGAAAAGCCCCACTGAAACAACATATATTAAAACGTGGGAAGAAATAGCTTGCCAAAGGAAAATGTATGTGGTGATACCTTAAATTTAAATTCTGACTGTGTTACAAACTTTTGGTGTGTATGTAGTTTAGATTATATTTTAG
The DNA here is from genome assembly GCA_006410675.1 of Oreotragus oreotragus. Lineage (NCBI taxonomy): Eukaryota > Metazoa > Chordata > Mammalia > Artiodactyla > Bovidae > Oreotragus > Oreotragus oreotragus. The sequence continues at coordinate 153,932 of SJYX01002168.1, read as the reverse complement.
AAGAAAAGAATGGAGAGAGAGCTATTATAATATTCTCCTATTCTTTGGGTCTGTTTCTCCTACTCTCTGTGTCTGATCCTGTGAGAAATACTGCACACAGAGATAGGCTTAGGAACTGACAGGATGCATTTTAAGATGAGTTCACTGGCAGCCAACTATTCATATTCCCACACCCTCCACCGTAGGGAGTTTGAGGGATTTGGGGGTGGTTAAGGATAAAATATGACCACATGGTGGCAGTAGTACACACAAACTGTATTTGAGTGCTTTAACAGATTTCACTCATAGAATGAGATCGTTTAGGAGGGCATGACAACCCATTCCAGTATTCTTGCCTGGAGAATCCCATGAATGGAGGATCCTGGTGGGTTACAGTCCATAGGGTCCAAAAAGTAGGACACACCTGAAGTGACTTAGCACACATGCATGCTGAGGCTGTCGTAGGGGCATCACTATTCAGAAGAGGAGAAAGCCAAGGGAACTACCTAAGAAAGGGAAGTCAGAGTGGGAACGTGTGTGTCTAGATAATGTCACTAGAAGTATTGGGCAGAGCTTCCGGGTCTGAGAATTCCAAAGGGAAGCAGTGACTTGATCTCTTTATGTCTCTGCAGTTAATTTTACTATAGTTAATGAGTGTTAGAGATAGTTTCATGGATTTTACAAAGCAAACAGGCTCTACATGGCTAAACGTACCTATTTGGGCTATGTTTAAAATAATTGGGTGTGTAAAAATCTGCATTCCCCAGGCTTCTGAGCTAACAAGCCTTAGCATGCTGTGAAGAAGTAAACAACCTAGAAGCCAATATACGAGGACATCTTTGGCTCGTTTATATAACACCCACCAAATGTCATTATGAGGAGAGTGTGTTTATGAAATATGAAAAGCAAGGTGGAATTTTTGAATCCCACCAGATGTTTCATTAAATTCACCTGGAGCCATTTTTTTGTTTTTGTTTTTGAAACCTCTTTACTGTATTTGGGGTAGTTGCCCATTCTTACTGATTTATTTCTTTTTAAAAGTCCCCTATAATCACTTCTCTATCATAAGTGTATGCCTTTTTGCATTTCTGTTTCTGTTTTGCTGTTGTTATTGTTTTAACCTGAGCATCGGAGAGAATAAGAGGCAAACATAAAATCACAATCAACTAATCTGCTGAAACAATGGAAACTAAGTATTTTCAACAAATATTTAATACCCACCATGTGCACAGCAGTAATTAAAACCCATAAAATACCTTGTTCTCATGGGCATGTCAATATAGTAGATTGCAAATGTTTAGCCTGAATTTAAATACAGGAATCAGAGTATCTCTACTTACTGAGTAAATGGAGGTAATTTTTACATATATTCTAGTGTATCTCAAGTAAACAAATAACTTATCAATTAGATTAATTATATTTATTTAGTATAGTCTAAAGACTTTATTTTTGGGGCTCGAAAATCACTGCAGATGGTGATTGCAGCCATGAAATTAAAAGATGCTTAATTCTTAGGAAGGAAAGTTATGACCAACCTAGACAGCATTTTCAAAAGCAGAGACATTGTTTTGCCAACAAAGGTCCATCTAGTCAAAGCTATGGTTTTTCCAGTGGTCGTGTATGGATGTGAGAGTTGGACTGTGAAGAAAGCTGAGCCCCAAAGAATTGATGTTTTTGAACTGTGGTGTTTGAGAAGACTCTTGAGAGTTTCTTGGACTGCAAGGAGATCCAACCAATCCATCCTAATCAGTCCTGGGTGTTCTTTGGAAGGACTGATGCTAAAACTGAAACTCCAATACTTTGGCCACCTCATGCGAGGAGTTAACTCATTGGAAAAGACTCTGATGCTGGGAGGGATTGGGGGCAGGAGGAGAAGGGGACGACAGAGGATGAGATGGCTGGATGGCATCACTGACTCGATGGGCATGAGTTTGAGTGAACTCCGGGAGTTGGTGATGGACAGAGAGGCTTGGCATGCTGCAATTCATGGGACTCTCAAAGAATCGGACACGACTGAACTGAACTGAAATTAATTTTTATAAGAATGTTTCTGGTCTTATAGTCAGAATTTAATTCTTTAGATTAATACCTCATTCTTTTCTTTTTAAATTTTATTTTTACTTTATTTTACTTTACAATATTGTATTAGTTTTGCTCTTGAATCACAATTACATCAAAATCCTTATTCTTGAAGTTATTTTTCATCTTATTTACTAAAGGTTGGAATTTACTTAAAGATACTCCTTTAGTCACATAGTATATATCCTATGATGACATGCACACATTTTCTCAATGTTTCTACAACATCCAACATCCATAGTATAGTGAAACATTTATTTGTTGATGATTGTTAAATGAGGAATCAAATTTCATTTTAATGCTTTCTTGAGTTGACAGCAATAGTAATTTATCCATTATTATTATTTTTGCATAAATAAAGTTACATATTTAGGTATAATTTAATCCTTATACTCCTCTGTATTTCCTACACAAACATTAAACATTTTTAAAATTCAAATTTATTAGTTACTCTCTGTCATTTCCTTCTGACTGGGTCATCTGTATATTGGGATAGTTTTATTTCTAACAAAATATGTGGCTCAATTTGGTTTAATCAATAAAAAAATTCATTATTTCACATAATCAGAAAGTGAAGAGACAAGATGGACCACTCTTATGGCAGAAAGTGAAGAAGAAATTAAGAGCCTCTTGATGAAAGTGATAGAGGAGAGTGAAAAATTTGGCTTAAAACTCAACACTCAGAAAACTAAGATCATGGCATCTGGTCCCATCACTTCATTGTAAATAGATAGGGAAACAGTGGCAGACTTTATTTTGGGGGGCTCCAAAACCACAGCAGATGGTGACTAGAGCCATGAAATTAAAAGATACTTACTCTTTGGAAGGAAAGTTATGACCAACCTAAACAGTGTATTAAAAAGCAGAGACATTACTTTGTCAACGAAAGTCTGTCTAGTCAAGGCTATGGCTTTTCCAGTAGTCATGTATGGATGTGACAGTTGGACTATAAAGAAAGCTGAGTGCCAAAGAACTGAAGCTTTTGAACTGTGGTGTTGGAGAAGACTCTTGAGAGTCCCTTGGACTGCAAGGAGATCCAACCAGTCCATCCTAAAGGAGATCAGTCCTGAATATTCATTGGAAGGACGGATGCTGAAGCTGAAACTCCAATACTTTGGCCACATGGTACAAAAAGCTGACTCATTTGAAAAGACCCTGATGCTGGGAAAGATTGAAGGCAGGAGAAGAAGGGGACGACAGAGAATGAGATGGTTGGATGGAATCACCGACTCAATGGGCATAAGTTTGAGTGAACTCTGGGAGTTGATGATGGACAGGGAGGCCTGGTGTGCTTCAGTTCACGGGGTTGCAGAGTTGTACACGACAGAGCGACTGAACTGAACTGAATTGATACACAGTAGGATCAAGAATCTGGGGCCATTTTCTGCCATTTTCTAGGTTACCTCTTCTTTGCTTGTAAACTTTCACTTCAGAGTAGCTTTCTTCATGGTCTGATTATAGCAATATTTAGGACAACAATTTTCCTCGTTTATGTACTGGTATGTGTGTTTATCCTTCAAATGAAGAATAAAAGCCATTCTCTCCATCTTACCAGGTCAACTCACATCATATGCCCAGTTTTTGACTAATAACAAATGGTGGGGGAGTTATTGGTCCTGGCTGACTTTTCTACCCAAATAAATGATTTCACAGTAACTGGTTTAGGAAAGTAGGACCATCCTCTCTGGAACTAGAGATAGACTGAGTAACCTGGAAGGAAGAGGGGAGAAAATTGATAATAGACAAGAAATTGGAGAAATATTGCATTAGTTTATATTACTGTGTAACAGAGTAGCACAGATTTAGTGGTTTAAAACAATATCCATTTATTATGTCATAGTTTCTGAAAATCATAAGTCTGGATAGGCATGGCTGAGATCTCTGCTCAGTTCTCAAAGGGGTGATATTGAAGTATTGGCAGATTGTGTTCTCTGGATCACATAATCCTCTTTCAAGCTCACTGAGTTCAGCAGAATTGGTTATGGTTGTAGGACTGAAATTCTTATTTCCCTGTTATCAGTTGGGGACTATTCTCAGCTCCTAGTCAGTTCAGTTCAGTCGCTCGATCAGGTCCAACTCTTTCAAACCCCATGGGCTGCAACACTCCAGGCTTCCCTGTCCATCACCAACTCCCAGAGCTTTATCAAACTCATGTCCATCCAGTCAGTGATGCCATCCAACCATTTCCTCCTCTGTCATCCCCTTCTCCTCCCGCCTTCAATCTTTCCCAGCATCAGGGTCTTTCCAGTGAGTCAGTATAGGAGCTTCAGTTTCAGCATCAATCCTTCCAAAGAATATTCAGGACTGATTTCCTTGAGGATTTACTGGCTTTATCTCCTTGTTGTCCAAAGGACTCTCAAGAGTCTTCTACAAGCACAGTTCAAAAGCATCAATTCTTTGGCGCTCAGATTTCTTTATGGTCCAACTCTCACATCCATACATGACTACTGGAAAAACCATAGCCTTACTAGATGGACCTTTGTTGGCAAAATAATGTCTCTGCTTTTTAATATACTGTCTAGGTTGGGCATAGATTTTCTTCCAAAGAGCAAGCATCTTTTAATTGCAGGGCTGGAGTCACCATCTGCAGTGATTTTGGAGCCTCAGAAAATAAAATCTGTCACTGCTTCAATTGTTTCCCCATCTATTTGCCATTAAGTGATGCGACTGGATGTCATGATCTTTGTTTTATGAATTCTAAGGTTAAAGCCAGCTTTTTCACTCTCCTCTTTCACTTTCATCAAGAGACTCATTAGTTCTTCTTTGCTTTCTGCCATAAGGTTGGTATCATCTGCATAGCTGAGATTATTGATATTTATTCCTGCAATCTCGATTCCAGCTTGAGCTTCATCCAGCCTGGCATTTCGCATGGTGTACTCTACATTTAAGCTAAATAAGCAGAGTGAAAATACACAGCCTTGACATACTCCTTTCCCAATTTATACCCAGTCCATTGTTCCATGTCCAGTTCTAACTATTGCTTCTTGACCTGCATACAGGTTTCTCAGGAATCAGGTGAGATGATCTGGTATTCCCATCTCCTTAAGAATTTTACACAGTTTGTGATCCACACAGTCAAAGGCTTTAGCATAGTCAATAAAGCAGAATTAGATGCTTACCTGGAATTCTCTTGCTTTTTTTTATGATCCAACAGATGTTGGCAATTGCATCTCTGGTTCCTCTGCATTTTTAAATAGGGCTTGCACATCTGGAAGTTCTTGTTTCACATGCTGTTGAAGGCTAACTTGGAAAATCTTGAGCATTTCTTTGCTAGTGTGTGAGATGAATGCAATTTTGCAGTGGTTTGAACATTCTTTGGCATTGCCTTTCTTTGGGAATGGAATGAAAACTAACCTTTTCCAGTCTCAAGGCCACTGCTGAGTTTTCCAAATTTGCTGGCAAATTGAGTGCAGCATGTTCACAGCATCATCTTTTAGGATTTGAAATAGCTCAGCTGGAACTACATCACCTCCACTAGCTTCATTCGTAGTGATCCTTCCTATGGCCCACTTTACTTTGCACTCCAGGATGTCAGGCTCTAGGTGAGTAATCACATCATCATGGTTATTTGGGTCATTATAATCTTTTTTGTATGTATTTTGTACCAGTTCCTGGTTGTTAACTACATGTCTTGCAATATAGTCTCCAATTTAAAAGACCAACATAGAGAATCTCTCTTACACTGAATTCCTCTCAGGTATTCCTCTCTATCTCTTCTGGGTTAGAGTCCTTTTATGGTCTTATCTGACAAGGAGAGGCCCACTGAATAATTTTCTTCTCTTAAGGTCAACTGTATCCTGCATGATAACATAATCATAAGGGTTGTTTTCTATTATATTCATAAATACTGTTCATAGTCAAGAAAAATTAGTTATACAGTGCATTTACCTCAGAGATCAGGGATTTGGGGGGAGGGAGGGACACCATTCAATTCTGCTACCTCAAATATCTTTTAGAAAACAGATGTGCACTACTGAAGGAAAATAAAGAAGAAATAATAGAATGATTTCCTGATTTCACAAATGTGTGACTATCTTTCCAATTTTTTCCAAACTGAAATTTGGTTAAAAACATGGAGAAATGGAGGTTATAGGTAAAATCATAGGTTCAATTTGATATGTAATGCTTGAAATGTTTTCAAGGACTACTTCAAAAAATTCACTGGTAATTTTAGAAAATGAAAAAAAAAAATCAACTGCCTACATATACTTGTAGAGTCTAGCTAACTTGTATCCTCTGTCTCATTTCTAAACTAATAATCTGGGAAGACTCTAACAAATGCATTAAGTTTTAACAAATTTAAAATCCTGTATTGAATAAGAATAGACAAGACCTTGAAGAGACTTACTTCAGACAGAAATCCCCATGTCAGTAACTGAGAAATGAGGCATGGAAACACAGGAAAACAGGAAACACAGAGCCATCTAAGAAGTGAAGACTGCTTCATTCCATGGGCTACTTCCATAAGATAAGCAGAGTCCCTATTTGTCAAAGTTCACTGTGAGAATTCTCTCTTACCACTGTTTCTCTGTGTTATTGCTCAAAGTGGCTGTAGGTCAATCAGATAATCCATTTTAATCTTGAATTCACATGCCAAAAAGATCTCTGAACTAAACTTGTATTTGTTTTTCCTCCTCTGTCAGCTCATCTTAAGGAACTCCTCCAGAGGCCATTGGTCTCAGCTTACGGGGAGATATTCATGCAATAGGAGAAGGGATGATAGAGATCTGTGAGATTACATATTTTTGCTGCTTATCATGCCTTCTATATCTGTTCAAATTCCCAGGCAGCCCAGTGGCAATTCAGGAGATTTAGGAGACATGGGTTTGATCCCTGGGTCAGGAAAATCTCCTGGAGGAGGAAATGGTAACCCATTCCAACATTCTTGCCTGGAAAATTCTAAGGACAGAGGAAACTGGAGGGCTACTATGAGGTCTATCAGGTGGCAAAGAGTCAGACATCATTGATCGACTGAGCATGATCTGTTTGGTTTCATCTCTGATTTTCACTTGGATTCAGGATAGAGTACTGCTGGACTTTGATGTATTCAGATCATTTAAGACAGTTTTGGCTACATGGTTACTTGATATCCCACTGTAAAATGTTCCATACATATCAGCTCAGTACAGCACTGTTTTTTTTTTTTTTTCTTGAAGTCAATAGTTTTATGATAAAGACAGCATTACCATGCTTTAGAGCTTGAGTTCTGACTTTCTTACTAAGGGTTGGTGGAGGCATCCTGTCTTTGTTCACTAAATCATATGTTCTAATCAGATCTGTTTATATAATAGTCTGAACATGCTTTGGTATTCTTTTATTTTGTTTTGTTTTGGGGTATCATTAAAAAGTGATAGAAATACACATAAAAATAAATGCACTGGAGTGGTAGTTTCAAGCAGAAGTTATACTACTGCTTCCAAAACCCAAAGGACTTTCTTAGAAAAAAGTAGTTAGAAGAAACTATGTTAGTTAGCTTAAGTAGAAGTTAAAAGGAATAATACGGTGTCCTTTACTTGTCTGGCATATTTCAAACCACTAGATTCCTAAAACCTAATATGATAGGCCCTAAAACCATGTCAGTTTATTTCGTATTGGACAGAGATTATGTTTCTTACCAAAGAACCCAGCAAATGTGTTACTTTTTGTTCACAGTGCATAATATCATCAATAGTGCTCAGTGCTCAGTCGTGTTTGGCTCTTTGAAACCCCATGGACTCTGGACCAGGTTCCCCTGTTCACAGGATTTCCCAGGCAAGAGTACTGGAGTAGGTTTCCATTTTCTACTCCACAGGATCTTCCCAATCCAGGGATAAAATATGCGTTTCCTACGTCCCCAATATTGGCAGGCAAATTCTTTACCACTGGCGATATCATCAGTAAAATGAACCAAACTGATCTATTCAGAATATCTTAATGGTCCAAATCCCTTCTGACTATATTATAACAGATAAAAAGAAAATTAATATATCTTTGGGACATGTATTACCTCCATTATTTGGAAATAACTTGGTCGCAAAGAGTCAGACACAACTGAGCGACTGAACAACAATGACAAAAATTTGGAAGCAAATATAAATGATTATTAGGTGAGGCAATGGATCCTGTGTACTCAGAGTAAGATGGGTTTGGTCCAGGATTCCATTTCTTACCTGTATTTGTTTCCTATTACTGTTATAACATTTTATTATGAGCTTGGTATGTTAAAATACACATTTATTATATTACAGCTTTAGAGATCAGCAGTTCATAAGTTTCACTAGGCTAAAGTCAAAGTATCAGTAGGGTTGGTTCCTTCTGAAGGCCCTAAGGGAGAATCTGCATCCTTGCATTTTTTAGGTCCCAGTGGCCACCTTGGCTTGTGGCCCCATTCTACATCTTCAATGCAAATCACTCCAATCTCTGCTTTCACTTTCATATTCCCTCTTCTGTCTAATATATTAGTCTTTATAAGGACCATTGTGATTACATTGGGCCCCCCTGGGGAATCCTCATTTCAAGACAATTAATAACATGTGAAGTAACAGAAATAACAGGTAACCTTAACAGGTTCTAAGCATTAGGCTGTAAACATATTTTGGATGCCATTATACCAACCTACATCCTGCTGTTAAAGTGCTCTACTCAATATGCCAGCAAATTTGGAAGACTCAGCAGTGTCCACAGGGCTGGAAAAGGTCAGTTTTCATTCCAATCCCAAAGAAAGGCAATGCCAAGGAATGCTCAAATTACTGCACAACTGCACTCATCTCACATGCTAGTAAAGTAATGCTCAAAATTCTCCAAGCCAGGCTTCAGCAATACATGAACAGTGAACTTCCAGATGTTCAAGCTGGTTTTAGAAAAGGCAGAGGAACCAGAGATCAAATTGCCAACATCTGCTGGATCATGGAAAAAGCGAGAGTTCCAGAAAAACATCTGTTTCTGCTTTATTAACTATGCCAAAGCCTTTGACTGTGTGGATCACAATAAACTGTGGAAAATTCTGAAAGAGATGGGAATACCACACTACCTAAACTGCCTTTTGAGAAACCTGTATGCAGGTCAGGAAGCAATAGTTAGAACTGGACATGGAACAACGGACTGGTCCCAAATAGGAAAAGGAGGACGTCAAGGCTGTATATTGTCACCCTGCTTATTTAACTTCTATGCAGAGTACATCATGAGAAACTCTAGCCTGGAAGAAGCACAAGCTGCAATCAAGATTGCCAGGAGAAATATCAATAACCTCAGATATGCAGATGACACCACCCTTATGGCACACAGTGAAGAACTAAAGAGCCTCTTGATGAAAGTGAAAGAGGTGAGTGAAAAAGTTGGCTTAACGCTCAACATTCAGAAAACTAAGATCATGGCATCTGGTCCCATCACTTCATGGGAAATAGGTGGGGAAACACTGGAAACAGTGTCAGACTTTATTTTTGGGGGCTCCAAAATCACTGCAGATGGTTTCTGCAGCCATGAAATTAAAAGACACTTACTTCTTGGAAGGAAAATTATGACCAACCTAGATAGCATATTCAAAAGCAAAGACCTTACTTGCCAACAAAGCTCTGTCTAGTCAAGGCTATGGTTTTTCCAGTGGTCATGTATGGATGTGAGAGTTGGACTGTGAAGAAAAGTGAGTGCTGAAGAACTGATGCTTTGAACTGTGGTATTGGAGAGAACTCTTGAGATTCCTTTGGACTGCAAGGAGACCCAACCAGTCCATCCTAAAGGAGATCAGTCCTGGGTGTTCTTTGGAAGGACTGATGCTAAAGCTGAAACTCCAATACTTTGGCCACCTCATGAGAAGAGTTGACTCATTGGAAAAGACTCTGATGCTGGGAGGGAGTGGGGGCAGGAGGAGAAAGGGACGACAGAGGATGAGATGGTTTGATGGTGTCACTGACTCGATGGACATGAGTCTGAGTGAACTCTGGGAGTTGGTGATGGACAGGGAGGCCTGGCGTGCTGCAATTCATGGGGTTGCAAAGAGTTGGACACGACTGAGCGACTGCACTGAACTGAACTTCCTGCTCTAATGGGGATGTCATGAGAGCATGATTGCTGGGTTTGAATTTGCAATTTCCAAATCCCTTTGAAATTTCTATATATTTTTCTTTATTCTATGTACAGCTTCTGAGTAAACGATCATAAATTTTCCTGCACACTTGGACAATTGCTTCTACTCCTGTTATGGTATTGCAAAGTCTTTTCTCATGAAGATCCAACTTTGCCTTAAGTACATGAGTTCTGGGTTTGAGAACTAGCTTAGTGCCGGAAGCCTGGTACATTGTGTCTTACTTCAGTTTGCTGACGCTCCACACTTTGATCTCTTTGATTGCATACATTAAACAATATCTTCCTTGGCTGTCTGTCCATTTAACATACCTTTAAAAATACAATGTCTGTGTCTTCTCCATAGGGCCTTTCCAAAGGGTCATGCCCCCTGCCCTGTCATTTCAACCCAGATTATTTATAAAGCTAGTAATTACCAAATTATTATTTACTATAAATGGCAAATTAATATACCAGGTTAAATGTCTAGGGTACATCTTGTGTAATTCCATCTGAAGACTCAAGAGTTCCACTCCTTTCTTATGTGTGTCCTGATTTTGGATAGGAGATTTCCTCAAGGTGCAAACCCTGCCTTCTCTGATATTTTGGCACCCTGAAAATTAAGTTCTATGCCTGACCTTTAGTTACGCATGACCTCCAGAGGCAGGAGATAAAATCTTCTTAAGTGCGCTGCCAAAGAATACCACTAATTCATACTTTTTTGAAAATTGTTGATAAACACACTTGAAGTATGATGAACACACTTGAAGTATGCAAATATGCAAATAATATTTACTGAATATTTTCTATATATCACAAATATTCCATAGATGGTAGTAACATTTATAGAAATGAAATTGGAAAATGTTACAAATTAGGTCTTCCTTTGGCACAGAAAGTGAAAGTGAAATTCTCGTGGTCGTGTCTGACTCTTTGTGACCCCATGGACTGTAGCTTGCTAGGCTCCTTTGTCCATGGGATTCTCCAGGCCAGAATACTGGAGGGGGTAGCCTGGAGATTCCCTTCTCCAGAGGATCTTCTCAACCCAGGGATCAAACCCAGGCCTTCCACATTGCAGATGGATTCTTTAATGTGTTAGCCACCAGGGAAGCCCTTTGGCACAGAGGGAATCCACTGTTTATCAGAAAATGTTTAAATTCATAAACATTTACCAGTACATCATTACTCAATATGTATTCAAAAATGAACCAGAATCTAAGTTGGAGTACAAGAAAGCTTGTGATATGGCTCTTACTATTGAGATTTTAATCTAGAAAAGCATAGGAAACTCATATATTTGACCAGGATATCACAGAATTATTATTATATGGTTATACATTCTTTTAATCATTCTGTCAGTTTAATTTTATGAAATGTTATTATAAAATATATCACATATGGGTTTATAAATCTATGGACAAATTTTTAAATTATATATGAAGAACTGTGTAAATACTACAGAATGTAGAAAGAAAACAGTCATTACCTCAGAAATCTTCCAAGTACCCCTGAATTTCTTCTGTAAGTATAACATTGAAAACACTCTAAAGGACTTTAGGAAATCATTTGGGGTTTTAGAGACCTGCATCTGATTAGAGACCCTCCCATTATATCACACTTCCTCCTACTAATTCCCTTTCTTAAATAATCCACTTTTACAGTATATTCTTTTGTGACATTTTTCTTTTAATTAACAATATGTCTGGCTATTCTTCCTTGTTGCTGCATGTAGCCATGTTTCATTCATTTACACTAACATGTAATTAGGATTTACTTCAGTTAATTGTTCTATTCTTTAAAAAATTAAATATGATTCAAAAGAATACCCTTATACATTAGAAGTCACAATTCATTGCCTTCCCAACATCACTCCACTCCAGACCCTGACAATTGCTAAATATACTCTCTGTCTCTATGGATTTGCCTATTCTGAACATTTACCATAAATGTGTCTGGATTCTTTCACTTAGCATAATTTCTCGAAGTTTACAGATGCTGTAGCATATATCAGTACTTCATTTCTTTCTGCTGCTGCTGCTGCTAAGTCACTTCAGTCGTGTCCGACTCTGTGTGACCCCATAGACGGCAGCCCACCAGGCTCCCCCATCCCTGGGATTCTCCAGGCAAGAATACTGGAGTGGGTTGCCATTTCCTTCTCCAATGCATGAAAGAAAAAAGTGAAAGTGAAGTCACTCAGTCTGTCCGACTGTTAGCGACCCCATAGACTGCAGCCCACCAGGCTACTCTGTCCATTGGATTTTCCAGGCAAGAGTACTGGGGTGGGGTGCCATTGCCTTCCCCGTCATTTCTTTCTATTGCTATATAATATTTGATTGGATAAATTACCATTTTTACTTTCCATTCATCTTTTGATGGAAATTTGGATCATTTCCCCTTTTTATCACTATGAATAATGCTCTATGAAATTTGTGTATAATTTTTGTTGAGACATATATTTCATTTTTCTCAGATATACATCTATTTGCAGAATTGCTTGCTGGGTCATATGATGAAACTACATTTAATATCAGTAGGAACTGATGAAATTTTACATTTTCTTTTTTTTCTATGTTCACTCTTTTTGAACTTTTTTCTTTTGAAAATTACCATCTATTTCTGACATTACCTGTAATATTTTTTATACTTTTATTGGGAAATGCTAAAGTTTTCCAAGGAAACTCTATCATTTTCCATTCCCACCAATAATGTGTGATGGTTCCAGTTTCTCCACATTCTTACCAACATTGTTATAGTATGTAATTTTACTACAGCCATATCTGGGGTGTGAAGTCATATTTCATTGTGCTTTTCATTTGCATTTACTGAACATTTAATGAAAGTGATGTTTAAATATATTTTCATGTACTTAATGGCCATTTGTATGCCTCAGTCAGTCAGTCAGTTCAGTCGCTCAGTAGTGTCCAACTCTTTGCGACCCCATGAATCGCAGCACGCCAGGCCTCCCTGTCCATCACCATCTCCCGGAGTTCACTCAGACTCACGTCCATCGAGTCCGTGATGCCATCCAGCCATCTCATCCTCGGTCGTCCCCTTCTCCTCCTGCCCCCAATCCCTCCCAGCATCAGAGTCTTTTCCAATGAGTCAACTCTTCGCATGAGGTGGCCAAAGTACTGGAGNCCTTATATCTAAGCTATATCAAGTTTCTTTGAACAATGTGGTATTTATACATATAAATTAAATATCACCCTTAAGATGTGCTGTCACCTTAACAAAGTTACACATATTTATTTGTAGACCATTGATATAAGACGATGTCATTATTACCCCCACCTGCGAGAAGGCTACCTGCTTATCTGCTCATGCACAAACTATTCTACCTAGTGGTAGCTACTGGAAATATAAATGCAACACCTTAGAGGCACTCAAAAACCCTTTGGGAAATAGAATTATTCATTTGTTCCTTATTTGATCAGTAGACATATATTTTGTACACTAGGGAGTGCTAAGTCACTTCAGTCATGTCCAACTTTTTGTGACCCTATGGTCTGTATGATAGTAACTATATTAATAGGTCTAATTGTAATAACTAAAATTGTGAAACACTGAAATGCAGATGATTGATAATATCAACAGTGTCCTATACCAAGTCTGTGGTATACAGGAGCCATACCTGGGCCCTTGTTCAGTTGCTCAGTCGTGTCTGACTCTTTGCGACCCCATGGACTGCAGCATACCAGGCTTCCCTGTTCTTCACCATCTCCCAGAGCCTGCTCAAATTCATGTCCATCAAGTCAGTGGTGCCATCCAACCGTCTCGTCCTCTGTCATCCCCTTTTCCTCATGCTCTCAATTTTTCTTAGCATCAGGTAGCCAAAGTATTGGAGCTTCAGCACCTGGGTCTTCTACTTTCCCAAAATTCCAAGCTGCCTTGGTTCAAATTCCCTCAGTGGTAGTGGTTTAGTTGCCCAGTGGTGTCCAACTCTTGTGACCCCATGGACTGTAGCCTACCAGGCTCCTCTGTCCATGGGATGTCCCACGCAAGAGTACTGGAGTGGTTTGCCATTTCCCTCTCCAGGGAATCTTTCTGATCCAGGAATTGAACCATGTGAAAAAATGTCTCCCGTATTGCAGGCAGATTCTTTACCACTGTGTCACCTGGGAAGACTCAAATTCCCTTGTTTATTTAAATAAAATTGCAAGGTTGATTTGGGGTTATGAACATTATCCTTGGCAAGCTGTTTCTAAATTACCATATAATTGTATGTTATTTGTCACATTCTCCATACTTCAAATAAACTATATAAGAAATATAATTACAGCTATTAGGTTCTAAATTCTGGCAATTAGGTGATTCAAACTGGCGCTCTCTCTCTTATAATTCCTTAGGCACATATCATAAAAGAGGAATGGTATCTCCCACCGCAGCCCCAGCTGGCAATTCTGATTGTCCCATGATTTCACAGCTGCAATTCGGCCCCCACCCTTTCACACTTGTCTCAGGCCAGTGATGCTTTCTTTAATTAGTACATGACAAACTTGAGTCCTGATTTGTCTGTTGCTTTGGTCCCTGGGTTACCTGACTGCAGGCTCATCTAATTGGGAAAGAAAACTNTGGACCTTAGTCGGCAAAGTAATGTCTCTGCTTTTGAATATACTATCCAGGTTGGTCATAACTTTTCTTCCAAGGAGTAAGCGTCTTTTAATTTCATGGCTGCAGTCACCATCTGCAGTGATTTTGGAGCCCCAAAAAATAAAGTCTGACACTGTTTCCACTGTTTCTCCATCTATTTCCCATGAAGTGATGGGACCGGATGCCATGATCTTCATTTTCTGAATGTTGAGCTTTAAGCCAACTTTTTCGCTCTCCACCTTCACTTTCATCAAGAGGCTTTTTAGCTCCTCCTCACTTTCTGCCATAAGGGTGGTGTCATCAGCATATCTGAGGTTATTGATATTTCTCCTGGTAATATTGATTCCAGCTTGTGTTTCTTCCAGTCCAGCGTTTCTCATGATGTACAATTTCTATTCAAATATACTGTCCATTTTCAATTGGGTTGTCATTTCATTAAGTTGTAAGGGTTCTTTATATATTCTGGATACTAGTTCATTTTCAAATATATAATCTGAAAATATATTCTCCTATTCTATGGATGTTTTTCACTTTTTTGACAGCACCTAAGCACAAAAGTTTATTATTTTTTTTATAAAGTACAGCTTTCTTTTTTCTTTTTTGCTTGTAGTGTTGTATCTAAGAAACTACTCACTTATCCATGTCATGCAGGTATGTCTATGTTCTTTCCCAAGGGCTTTATAGTTTTAAAACTTATATTTGGAAATTGATCAACTTTGTGTTAATTTTTGTATGGGATATGAGGTAGGGGCTCATATTCATCTTTTGGAAGTTTTTTTAAAAGGTTTTTTTGCTTTGTTTTTTTGAGGGTGGATTACCAGCTGTCCTAGAACATTTGTTGAAAAGACAAATTCCCACTAATTATCTGGGCACCTTTACTGAAAAATTACAGACCATAAGGGTAACTCTCAGCTCTATTCATATATAGAATGTATGCCTTTCTGAAAGCAGTACTACATAATCTAGATTACTATATTTCTGTCTAAAATTTGAAATCTTTTTTTATTTTTTTTTAAAGTATTTTGACTTTTGAGTCCCTTGTATTTCTATCTGAACTGCGGGATCAGCTTCTCAATTAGTGCTCCCAAACTGCAGTTGGAGTTTTAATATGAATTGTGTTGAATATGTAGATCAACATAAAAATTTTAAATCTATGAACATAGCAACTTCCCATTGATTTAGTTTTCTTTAGTTTCTTTCAACAATATTTTGTAATTTTCAGTGTATGTTTTGTACTTCATTTGTTAAATTTAGTCTTAAGTATTTTACTTCTTTTTGATACTATTGTTAGCAGAACTGTTTCATAAACTTTCAGACTGCTCATTGCTAGTTGCAGAAATGCAATTGATTTTTTACGATAACTTTGAAGCTTATAACAATTGATGAAATGGTTGTTAGATATAATTTTGTGCAGTCTCTTTAAGAATGTTCTGTATGCCAAGATCATATCATCTACAAATAGTTACAGTTTTACTTTTCCTTTCTACCTGGAAAACTTTTAATTTTTATTATTATTATTATTTTTTTTTGTTAGCTATCATGACTAGAACCTCCAGAAAAGTGTTTAATAGATCTATTGACAGTTGCTATTTTTGGTTTGTTTCCTGATCCTATGAGAAAAATGTTCAGTCTTTTAGCATTAATGGCACCCCACTCCAATACTCTTGCCTGGAAACTCCCATGGACAGAGAATCCACATAAAGTAAAGAATACTGGTAAAAGTCACTACTTAGCTAAAGAATAAAAGATAATATAAGAGACGCCTGGTAGGCTGCAGTTCATGGGGTCACGAAGAGTCGGACACGCCTTAGAGGCTTCACTTTCGCTTTTCACTTTCATTCATTGGAGAAGGAAATGGCAACCCACTCCAGTGTTCTTGCCAGGGACGGGGGAGCCTGGTGGGCTGCCATCTATGGTATCACACAGAGTTGGACACGACTGAAGCGACTTAGCAGCAGCGAGAAAACACTGGCTTCAAACTTTTGTCTCTAGCAACAATTTTATCTTGAAGTCTATTTTTTCTCATATTAGTATTGCCTCAGTGCTCTGTGGTTACTAAGTACATTGCATATTTTACTGTTCTTTTACTTACAAACTATTTGTACCTTTTACTTTCAACTTATATTTGTATCATAGAATATAAAGTATGACTCTTGCAGACAATATGTAATTGGATAAGAGATCTTTAGCCATTTTTAATATCTGTCTTTTTACTGATGTGTTAAATCCATACAATTACCAGAAAGGCTAAACTGAATACATATGCCATGTTGCTATATGTTTTAGTCTTTTTGATTCTCCAGTTATTCCAATACTGCTTTATTTTGTGTTAAAAATATATTTTCCTGTATATTGTTTTATGCCATTTGTCATGTCTTACTATATATATTTGAGTGATTTTCTTAGTGCTTGCCCTGGAATTTTCCTAGTGGTCTACTCAACAATTTAAATAAAACAATCTGTTTTGGATTAATACCAAAATAGAATCCAGTAGAATTTCAATAGAATCCAAAAATTCTGCTCCTATATAGTTCTATTCTCTCCCGTGAAAGTGAAAGTCGCTCAGTCATGTCCAACTCTTTGCAACCCCATGGACTATACAGTGTATGGAATTCTCCAGGCCAGAATATTGGAGTGGATAGTCTTTCCCTTTTCCAGGGAATCTTCCCAACTCAGGGATCGAACCCAGGTCTCGCACATTGCAGATTCCCCTACTCTGTGCTATCATAAAATTACTATTTATGTATTATATACCTATCAATACATACTTATATTTATTGCCTTTTAAATCAGACAAGAAAAATAATTACAAATAAAATTATTTTATATTATCTTTTATTCTTTAGCTAAGTAGTGACTTTTACCAGTATTCTTTACTTTATGTGGATTTGAGTTACTTTTTGGTATCCTTTCATTTCAGTGCAAAACTTATATAGTATTTCTTTTAAGGCATGTATGCTAGGAACATATCTATTTATCTGGGAATGTCTCAATTTTTCTTTTATTTTTTGAGGGATAGTTTTGCTGAAAATAGAACTCTTGGTTATCAGCATTTTACCTCACCACTTTGATTATATCACATTATTGTTTTCTGACTTCCTCTGGATTCTGATTAGAAACCAACTGTTCATCTTATTGAGGATTTTGGATGTTTTATAAGTCATTTGTCTTTTACTCTTTTCAGTTTCCCCTTGCCTTTCAATAATTTGAATATGATATCTAAGTGTGCCTCTCTTTCAATGTTTAAATTATTGGAATTTATTGACATTCTTAGATATTTCTCATCAAAATTGAAAATATTTTGGCCATTAGTTCTTAAAATATTATTTCTGTATCTTTCTCTCCTCTTTTGGGACTCTCATTATGCATATATTTGTATGCTTGATGATGGTCACTTAGGAAGTGCCTCCTAACCACTGGACTACCAGGGAAACACCCTAGCTTTTCCTGAAAGTGTTTTTGGACAACTTGTTTGCCTCAGCTACTACTGCTGCCTCTGACAGCTGTGATTTAAACAGTTGTTGCTGAATATTTTTGACAAGACCTCCTCAGGAATAAGCTATTTGCCCTAAGTAAGCTTGAGTCAATCAAAAAAGGGCAAGATCTGCAAATTGGGGTCTTCCTAAAACTTTCAGAGAGATTCAATAATGACAGTTTTCTGAAAATTCTGTTTTTGAGAGCTCTAACACCAGTATGTCCCTGCCAGTGGCTGCTAGGGTGTTACCTTTCATTGTAGGGATCCTAGTTTTTGAGACTACCGTGAAGTTAAGAGTAAGGTAATAGGAATAAGACAAATTAATACACCATAAAGATTACTGTGTTTAAGATTCAACCTTTATTCCTAAATAGTTCATTGGATTGTTGCTAGTTTTGAGGTAATTACAAGAGTACTGAAAAAGTTGATATTTACAGTTTTTTGGGGGTCAGTATTGTTGATTTTATGGAGCAGTAGATTTTGCAAGTTCTTGCTCCACTATTTCCATTGACACTCCTCAATTTATTTTTATATTTTCATAGTGATGGTATTCAAGTAATTTACAGTTTTAAGTTATTATAAAGAATGTTGTTTTGGATTTTCATGTTCATGTCTTTAAGTACATACACTCATGATTTTTGAAGGTCACATTTGGGGCTTACCAGGTGGCACTAGTGGTAAATAATCTGCAGGCCAATGCAGGAGACACAAGTGATGTGGGTTTGACCCCTTGGTCAGGAAGAACCCTGGAGTAGGAAATGGTATTCCACTCCAGTGTTCTTACCTGGAAAAATCCATGGCCAGAGAAGGCTGGGGTTTACAGTCCATGGGGCTGCAAAGAGTTAGACACGGCTGTGTGACCAAGTCCATGGTTGACTTGTTGTTGTTCGGTCATTCAGTCATGTCCAGCTCTTTGTGACTCTATGGACTGCAGCATGCCAAGTTTCCCTGTCCTTCACCATCTCCTGGAGTTTGCTCGAGCTCATGTTTATTGAGTCAGTGATTTCAACCAACTATTTTGTCCTCTGCAGTCCTCTTCTCCTGCCTTCAAATTTCCAGCATCAGGATCTTTTCCAATGAGTCAGCTCTTTGTATCAGGGGGCCAAAATATTGGAGCTTCAACTTTAGCATCAGTCCTTCCAATGATTACTCAAGACTAATTTCCTTTTGGATTGACTGGTTTGATCTCCTTGCAGTCAAAGGGACTCTCAAAAGCCTTCTCCAACAGCACAGTTTGAAGGCATCAGTTCTTTGGCACTCAGCCTTCTTTATGGTCCAACTCTCACATCCATACATGACTAATGGAAAAACCATAGCTTTGACTAGATGGAACTTTGTCGACAAAGTAATATTTCTGCTTCTTAATATGCTAGTTTTGTCATAACTCTTCTTCCAAGGAGCAAGAGTCTTTTAATTTCATGGCTTCAGTCACCATCTGTAGTGATTTTGGAGCCCAAGAAAAGAAAATCTCTCATTGTTTCCATTGTTTCCCCATCTATTTGCAATGAAGGGATGGGGCTGGATGCCATGATCTTAGTTTTCTGAATGTTTTGTTTAAGCCAGGTTTTGTCACTCTCCTCTTTTATCATCACCAAGGGTCTCTTCAGTCCCTCTTCATTTTCTGTCATAAGGATGGTGTCATCTGCATACTGTTATTTTTTCTGGTAGATTTCTAGTGTTCATCAATTTCTATTTCCCTTTCTTTCAGTCACAAGAGTGCTATAGAAGAATTCTATATTTGCTGACTCTTTGAAAATAAGTTGGACCATATCACACTTCAGGCCAAGGGGCTGTTTAAGTGTAATCAATATGACTTTCAGAGAAAAACACATAATCGTAGGTGAATAATATCTTATCTTCTGTCACTATTATGGAAAAACACTTTTGTTTTGAAGTTAAGGTCAAAACATCATTGCTTTCTGGATTATCTGAGTCATTGAATAAAGAATATGAGAACAAGAGGGCCTTTGTATTTCCACATAAATTTTAAAACCACTTTGTCAATTTCCTCATAAAAGCTTGATGAAATATTGAGTAGGATATTTTGTCTCATTTTAGAGAGAACTGAGCTTTTAGCAATACTGAATCTTCCAATCCATGAACCTGTAATATTTATTGATTTAGTTATTTAATTTATATTAAGATACTTTCTAATCTTTAGTATACAGCTTACATATCTTTTCTTAAATTTATTACTAAGGATTTTTGTACTATTGTAAATAATAACTTTTATGACTATGTTTTCTATTTTCTGGTTGCTATTATATAGGAATATAATTAATTTTCTATTTTTTTATCTTACATTATTGCACTTATTGGTTTTAGTAGTTGCTTGAGGGCTACTTTGGATTTAGTTATTCACAGTCTTGTCACTTCTTGATAAAATTATTTTACTTCATCTTTTACAATATTTATGATTCTTGTTTCTGTTTCTTCCTCTAATACTCTAGCTAGACTCTCCAATACACTGTCAAATACAAATAGCTTAATAGGACATCTTAATGATCTTTTACTATTAATTTTGGCATTAGCAATTATTTTTTGATAGATGTCCTTTATATGATTGAAGAAAGAGGAAGTTCCCTTCCATTCATAGTTTGCAGAGTTTTAGTCATATCTATATATGCTAAATGGTGTCAAGTGTCAAGTTTTTCCAGTCCATATTAAAATGGTATATCGATTATTGTTGGTGTTGGTGGTTTAGTCACTAAGTTGTGTCAAACTCTTATGACCCCATGGACTGGAGCCCACCAGGCTCCTCTGTCCATAGGATTTTCTAGGCAAGAATAGTGGAGTGGATTGCCATTTCTTTCTCCTGGGGATCTTCCCGACCCAGGAATCGAACTGAGGTCTCCTGTATTGCAGGCAGATTCTTTACCTACTGAGCTAGGAAGGAAGCCTGATATATCGGTTACTTTTTTACAATGACCTATATTGTTGGTAACATTTTAAGTGTATTCTTGTGATATAATCAATTGGTAATGATGTATTTTTCTTATTATATATTGGTGATCTCAGTTTGCTGATACTCATTAAAGAATCTCTGCATGATCCTGTACTTGAGTGATATAGATTTTTGCTTTCATTTTCCTGTTTTTTTTTTTTTTTTGATATACTTGTCAGGTTTTAGTATCAGGGCTATTTAAGCCCTCAAAGCCAAGTTGAAAATTATTCCCTTTTCCTGTATTTTCTTAAAGATTATATGTAAGCCTCATACTACTGATATTATTCAGTAT
The DNA here is from genome assembly GCA_006410675.1 of Oreotragus oreotragus. Taxonomy (NCBI): domain Eukaryota; kingdom Metazoa; phylum Chordata; class Mammalia; order Artiodactyla; family Bovidae; genus Oreotragus; species Oreotragus oreotragus. The sequence goes on along the minus strand of SJYX01002168.1, from coordinate 132,536 downwards.
CAGTGTTGGATATAATACATAAGTATTGGATATAAGTCTCCAGTTAAGTCATCTGTTCTGGAGATTTTTTTTTGTGGAAATATATGAGTTACTTTTTGCATGATACAAACATTCTATATCTAAAATTGTTGTATACATAAACCTACCTCAATGCTTTAGTATATATACCTACATCAGCAGTAATTATCTGTGTATTGAAACTACAGGTCCATGAACTCTTCACTTTTATTTGTATTAAGTTAACTATCAGTATAATAGTTACTAATTTGATGTTAAAAAGAATTTTATCTGGCTCCTTTGTGCCAGCCAAGCAAAAAATTATTCTGAATAATATGGAATTCTACATATAATGATATGATCATTTGTGCTTATTTTTCCTGTTTGAGATTCCTAGAGCTATTTGTGAATTAGTGGCTTCCATCATTTTGGACACATTTTAAGACACTGTATCTTCACATATGTTTTGCTTTATATTGTTGTTCAGTCGCTAAATTGAGTCTGACTCTTTGCGACCCATGGACTGAAGCATGTCAAGCTTCCCTGTCTTTCATTATCACCCAGAGTTTGCTTAAACATACGTCCACTGAGTTAGTGATACCATACAACCATCTAATGCTCTGTCACCCTCTTCTCCTCCTGTCCTCAATCTTTCCCAGCATCAGGGTCTTTTCCAGTGAGTCAGTTCTTCACATCATGGGGCCAAAGTATTGGAGCTTCAACTTCAGCATCAGACCTTCCAGTGACTATTCAGGATTGATTTTCTTTAGGATTGACTGGTTTGATCTCCTTGATGTCTGATGGACTCAAACCTATTCTTCAGCACCACAACTCGAAAACATCAGTTCTTCAGCAGTCAGCTTTCTTTGTGGCCAAACTCTTACATCCATACACGACTACTGGAAACACTATAGCTTTGACCATATAGACCTTTGTTGACAAAGTGATGTCTCTGCTTTTGAATATGCTGTCAGGTTTGTCATAGCTTTTCTTCTAAGGATCAAGTATCTGTTAATTCTGTGGCTGCATTCACCATCCGCACTATTTTGGAGCCCGAGAAAATAAATTCTGCTACTGTTTCCCCTTATACCCATTTATTCACCATGAAATGATGGAACTGGATGCCATGCTCTTAATTTTATGAATATGTAAGTTTTAAGCCAGCTTTTTCTTGCTCTTCTTTCACCCTTATCAAGAGGCTCTTTTGTTCCTCTTTGGTTTCTGACATTAGAGTGGTATCATCTTCATATATGAGGTTGTTGATATTTCTTCTGGTAATCTTGATTCCAGCTTGTAAGTCATTTAGCCCAGGATTTTGCATGATGTACTCTGCATACAAGTTAAATAAACAGGGTGAAAATATACAGCCTTGATATATTCCTTTCCCAATCTGGAGCAAGCCTGTTCCATATCCAATTCTGACTGTTGCTTCTAGTCCTGCATAGAAGTTTCCCAGGAGACAGGTAAGGTAGTCTGGCATGTCTGTCTCTAAGAATTTTCCAGTTTGTTATGATCTACACTATCAAAGGCTTTAGGGTACTCAATGAAGCAGAAATAGATGTTTTTTGGAATTGTCTTGCTTTTCCTATGATCCAACAGATACTGGCAATTTGATCTCTGGTTTCTTTGCCTTTTTCAAATCCAGCTTGTACATTTGGAAGTTCTCGGCCCGCCTACTATTGAAACCTAGTTTGAAGTATTTTGAGAATTATCTTGTTAGCATGTGAAATAAGTGTAATTGTCTGGTAGTCTGAACATTTTTTGTCATTGCCTTTCTTTGGGGTTGGAAGGAAAACTGATATTTTCCAGTCTTGTGGCTACTGCTGAGTTTTCCAAATTTGCTGGCATATTGAGTGTATCACTTTAACAGCATCATCTTTTAGGATTTGAAATAACTCAGCTGGAATTCTATCACCTCCACTAGCTTTGTTTGTAGTGTTTCCTTGTTCACACTCCAGAATATCTGGCTCTAGGTGAGTGACCACACCATCATGGTTTTCCAGGTCATTAAAGCCTTCTTTGTACAGTTCTTTTATGTATTCTTGTCACCTCGTCTTAATGTCTTCTGCTTCTGTTAAGTCCTTGCCATTTATGTTCTTTATTGTGTCCATCTTTGCATGAAATATTCCCTTGGTATTTCCAGTATTACTGAAGAGATCTCTAGTCTTTCCCCTTCTATTGTTTCCCTCTATTTCTTTGCATTGTTCACTTAAAAAAGCTTTCTTACCTCCCCTTGCTATTCTTTGGAACCCTGAATTCAGTTGGGTATATCTTTCCCTTTCTCACTTGCCTTTTACTTCTCTTCTTTTCTCAGCTATTTGTAAGGTCTCCTCAGACAACCACTTTTTCTTCTTGCATTTATTTTCTTGGGGATGGTTTTAGTCACCACCTCTGTTACAATATTACAGACCTCTGTCCATAATTATTCAGGTCCTCTGTCTACCAGTTCTAATTCCTTGAATCATTTGTCACCTTCACTGTAAAATCATAAGGGATGTTTTGTTTTATTTCTCCATTTTATGGATTCTGGCAATATTGAATAATTCTATATTTGTTACATGTTGCAAAAAATAGAATAATGTTCACTCAAAAATGTCCATATATCAATCACCAGAGCCTGTGAATATATAATCTCTCATGGCAAGAGACCCGGTAGAAGTAATTAAGTTTAAGGTCTTGAGATGGGAAGACCACCTTGAATTAACCAAATAATTTAATTATGGGTCTTAATTTTATTTTATGAGTATTTGAAATTGAAAGACAACAACATAAAGAGTGTCAGAGAAATGCAACTTGAGAAGTCTCAACTCTCTGTTACTGAGTTTGAAGATGTAAGGAGGGGACCACAAACCAAGGAATATGGCAGCATACAGCAGACGAAAAAAAAAAAATCTCAGTTTTGCAAACAGCAAGAAAACAGGGACCTTAGTTCCATAAAAGCAAGCAACTGAATGTTTGCAAAACACTCAGATGAGCAAGAAACAGATTCTTCTTACAACATCCAGAAATAAATGCAGTCTCTGATACCTTGAATTTACTCCAGTAACACTTTTACTGGACTTCCAACCTATAGAACTGAAAGTTAAATAGGTTGTGCTATGTAGGCTGATTAATTGCAGTAATTTGCTATGGCAGGAAAGAAAATCAGTATGTTTGCTGAGTATTTTTTTTTTTTCTTTTCTTTGTAATCATTATCTTCACATGCTGAATTGGGATTGGGAACAATTTCCTCTGATTTACTTGGTTAGTTCACCAATTTTCTTTTCAGCTGTGTCTATTCACAATGGTATTCAGAGTGGTATTGTTTGTTGTTGATTTTTTCCTAGAATTTTGATTTAACTTCATTTGAATCTTTAACATTCTAAGAAAGGTTTACAATTGTTCCTTGCAACATGCTGCTGCTAAGTCACTTCAGTCGTGTCCGACTCTGTGTGACCCCATAGACGGCAGCCCACCAGGCTCCCCCATCCCTGGGATTCTCCAGGCAAGAATACTGGAGTGGGTTGCCATTTCCTTCTCCAATGCATGAAAGAGAAAAGTGAAAGTGAAGTCGCTCAGTCTGTCCGACTGTTAGTGACCCCATGGACTGCAGCCCACCAGGCTACTCCGTCCATTGGATTTTCCAGGCAAGAGTACTGGGGTGGGGTGCCATTGCCTTCCCTGCCTTGTGACATAGTAAGTAAAATTATTTATAATATTTTCTGTAAATTCTAATATTTAAAACTATAGGTCTATTTCTGTTGTCTGTTCTTTTGTTTGATTCTTTCTTATGATTCCATCTTTACATAGCTGATTGTTTGATGTAATTTGATTATTTTTCTTAGGAAACTTTTTCTTGGTCGAAGTTCTTGGTTGCTTGGAAGAAGGGGTTGCTTCTTCTAGCCACTTGGTGGCAATGCAAACCAGAATAATTTTAAGTTAAATTTGCACCTTGAATTTTCCCTTACATTTTTTTTTTTACCATGATGATGTGAGTTTTCAAATCTGCAAATAATGGAAAAATATCTTATATTTATTTAATTATATAAAATTATGCAACATAAACTTTGTCCCATTTTATATTTAGTGTCAAAGAAATTATTTTATGATATTGTATCATGTATCATAACATGACACAGTTATGTTATATTTATTTATTTATTTCTGATCCACAATTAAAGTGAAGGTGCTGAATTTGGAGTCTGTGTTTTATCAAAGGAATGTTTGATACATGACTCTTCAACTTGCACAAGTCTTGGGCTTTTTCTTTTTCTCTGTAAAACTTAAACATCTTTTGAAAGCCATAGTTCAAAGTTTCACAGTTTGGCAGGCGTACTTTGGGCAAGAGTGCCTTCAGTGAGATCAACTTTATACCTTAATTCCAACCTTCATTCAGTATTTAGCCTGATATTTCTTTCTCATCTTTCTTCAGCTAGTTTAACAAGAAGGTTCTATTTGTTATTTTTTGGCTTTTTGGTTACTTTCAACAGGAAGGTATGTCTGAATAATTAACCTGTCACATTCCTGAACACAATTAATTTAAAACATTTTTTTGAAGATTTGTATTTCTGAAATTTCAGCATGAATAAGACAAAGTTTGACCAGTTGGAACTTATATTTCTGTAGCAAAAACACATAAACAAGAAAAATATAAACTAAATAAATGTCATACAATAAAAAATGTAAAGGAACCTTGAGATCATCTAGATTAATATCCTCACTCAAGAGACTGTGAGATGTTGATTAGATGTTTTACATTGCAAACTCAAAACTCAATCCCAGATCAAGATTTTTTCACTCTACCATCTTGATTTACTTCAGTTTGTTGTTTGCCATTGTTTCTAATAGAAGTATTCTGTTTCACCCTGATTATAGGTTGAAGTTCTTTAAGAGTTCCTTACAAAATCTCTGAAGAAAACACTTGCATGAGGTTTAAAAATATAAACTGCTAAAGATGTATGTTCTTTTGAGTACTACAAAGATAGTAGGCCCGCTTAAGTCCGCTTGATGTATTCTAATAAACTAGAGTAAGATAATAAAAGTGTAAGTTTGCATAAAGTTTCAAAGGAGAAAATGAATATAGATTGGAGATCTAGTCAGTGCTACAGGCGTAAACTAGAACAGGGAAGAGAAAGCACACAAGGAATTAAGAAACCATCTCTACAAGTTATTAATTAACAGGTATTCAAAAGTGTGGGGACAGATGCAAATTGAAAGTTTTCTTTTTCCTCAATGAGTTGCCTGTTGATTTCCTAATGAACACCTTTGCCATATGGGTCAGAATATCTTATTAGACAGTTTTGCAGGATGGTCTGTTTTTTCCATAAACATTTTTTCTATCTTTCTGGCTAGATTTTTACAACTGCTGTTAGCAGTCAAACACTTGACATTTTACTACAGAACATTAAATTACCACACCTCCCACCCACACAAATGTTCTTTCAAATTTATTTTAAGAACCTCTATTCCCACAAAACTCATCACTTTGGGGAAGCCTTCCATATTAGCAATGACCAGAGGCAAGAATTCTGTACTTTTCTAATTATTACCTAAAAGTAGTTAAATTTTATATGGGCATTTAAATCTGCTTTTTTGACTGCTTGTCTGTCTGGCTGTGGAAGAAGTGTTTCTTTACTTGTGTAAATAAATATATGGTAAAAAACCTAGATATCACTTATGTAGTAATAATAATTTCTTTCATCTATTTAAAAATTTCTGTCTGTCACTCCAAGTAATTATTTCTATGAAGCTCCTTTATTTCTCACATCAGTACTCTAAAATAAGTACTGCTATTTCCACTATTTTACAGTAAGAAAGCAGAGATTCACAAAGGTGAAGTAGCCTGCTCAAGGGCATACAGGTATTAAATGACAGAGCAGAGATTTGAAGCAATACAATCTGGTCTAGAGTCTATGTGCTTCAGCATTTGCTATATGGTCTTCCATTTGCTATATATACTTGGGTCAAACAAAGGTCTTCTTTTGGATAGGTTTATAGTCATTTATTTTATTATGAGCGCCCATAATTATCTTGGATTATTTTCTGATTTTAGGAATTTATTTTTTTTTACTTTAAAATGTAGGCTTTTGTAAGATAAAAACCATGTGTCTTTATTATATCTACTACACGACATCCATTATAATATGTATAAAATACCCGTGAACATAATACACAGTCACATGCATACACATATATGTCACAGTTTACACATTTCGATACTTTACTATTTATAACATCTTTGTTTAACTTTCTCTTCATATGTCATAAAATTAAATAAGCACTCCATATCATTAAATGTTATTAAAAGCAGAAACATGATTTAAAAGACTTCTTAGGTATTCATCACATGAGCATTTTATGCAACCATCAATTCACATTTCTTTATTTCACTACAACTGAAAAATACTTCAATGTTTATATTCAGTCATTGTTCATATTCTACCTAGGGAACCCTTCATATATTATTTATTTTTGTATGCCTATAATCCCCATCAAAAATGTTATTTTCTTTTGCTTCTAATGGCTTATTATCATAAAATGTTGAAAGATTTTCCACAAGATTTAGAAGATACCATCTGCAAGCAGAAAGGAGACTTGGTCTAGTAGATTATATCCTCATGTAGTGTAAGGTGCCTAAGTATAAAAGCCCAGTTTGATCAGATTGAAACAAACTTTACTCATAGTCTAGATTCTAGTCTAGAACAGCCTTTCAGGATTAATTTAAAGCTTGTGTGCTGCTTGAAATATTGTCTTGCTCAATTTATTTCCCCTTCCCTGTCCTATGAATTTAATTCCTAACTGGCTTCTCCTGAGAGTACTTTCTCAATTAAGCATTTACAGATAAATTCTCAGATATAGGATTGGCTTTGAGAAAACCTTATATAAAACAGAGTATCTTTATATGTATATTTTTGCTCATAACTTTCATAATATTCTTAATATTTCTTCTTAGATTTGGAATGACTGTGTCAAAAAAAATGTAAATATTTTATTGCTTTGGCATTTGTTCTAATATCCATTTTTCCCAGTTATAAAAGTACCAATATAGCAGCACTTTCTACAGTTATTTACTGCAATATGTACTGTATAATTTTATCTCATTTGTAACGTCAGTAGAAAATTTCTTCTATTTCCTACTGGCCATTGTCATGGGGTTATGAGAAGGAATTGATAGATACCAGTGTTCATGTTACTATTTTATCTGTAATTTCAAATGTTCAAGATCAACATTAAATTTAATTTAAGTGGGTTCTACATATATTTTGATGGATAATTAATGTTTTAGTTTAAATCTTACACATGTCTCTACCTGTGGGTCTATGATAATGTTTCTCTTTTACTTCCCCTTTGTTTACTAAACATTGGAAGTGTGATGGTACTACTTCGTCTGCATAGATACATTTGTGTCCTACAAATGTTTATTGATTACCTTATACTTGCTGGAATCAGTTCCAAGATAATGATAAATGAGACAGATATAAGTTCAGTTCATTTGTTCAGTCACATCTGACTTTTTGCAACCCATGGATTGTAGCATGCAAGGCTTTTGAGTCCATCACCAACTCCTGGTGCTTGCTTAAAATTGTGTCTGTTGATTTTGGTGATGCCATCTAAACATTTCATCCTCTGTCATCCCCTTCTCCTTCTGCCATCAATATTTCGCACCATAGGGGTCTTTTCCAATGAGGCAGTACTTTGCATCAGGTGATCAAAGTACTGGAGCTTCAGCTTCAGCATCAGTTCTTTCAATGAATATTCAGACTGATTTCCTTTAGGATTGACTGGTTTGATCTCCTTGTTGTCCAACAAAGTCTCAAGAATCTTCTCTAAGTACAATTCAAAAGTATCAGTTCTTCAGAACTCAACTTTCTTTATGGTCCAACTCTCACACCCATACATGACTACTGGAAAAACCACAGCTTTGACTATACAGACCTTTGTCTGAAAATTAGTGTCTCTGCTTTTTAAAACATTGTCTAGATTTGTCATCGCTTTTCTTCCAAGGAGCAAGTGTCTTTGAATTTCATGGGTGCAGCCACCATATGCAGTGATTTTGGAGCCCAAGAAAATAAAGTATGTCACTCTTCCATTGTTTTCCCATATATTTGCCATAAAGTGATGGGATCAAATGCCATGATCTTAGTTTTCTGAACATTGAGTTTTAAGCCAGCTTTTTCACTCTCCTCATTCACTTCATCAAGAGGCTCTTTATTTCTTCACTTTTTGCCATATGGGTGATGTAATCTGTCTGTCTGAGGTTATTGATATTTCTCCTGACAATCTTGATTCCAGATTCTGCTTCATCTACCCTGGCATTTTGCATTGTGTACTCTGCACATAATTAAATAAGCCAGCTGACAATATATAGACTTGACATACTCCTTTCCCAATTTGGCACCAGTCTGTTGTTTCATATCCTATCCTAACTGTTGCTTCTTGACCTGCATACAGGTTCTCAGGAGGCAGGTGAGATGGACTGTTTGTTCAGTTCAGTCACTCAGTCATGTCCGACTCTTTGAGACTCCACGAATCGCAGCATGCCAGGCCTCCCTGTTCATCACCATCTACCGGAGTTCACTCAGACTCATGTCCATCGAGTCAGTGATGCCATCCAGCCATCTCATCCTCTGTCGTCCCCTTCTCCTCCTGCCCCCAGTCCCTCCCAGCATCAGAGTCTTTCCAATGAGTCAACCCTTCGCATGAGGTGGCCAAAGTACTGGAGTTTCAGCTTTAGCATCATTCCTTCCAAAGAAATCCCAGGGTTGATCTCCTTCAGAATGGACTGGTTGGATCTCCTTGCAGTCCAAGGGACTCTCAAGAGTCTTCTCCAACACCACATTCAAAAGCATCAATTCTTCAGAGCTCAGCCGTCTTCACAGTCCAACTCTCACATCCACACATGGCCACTGGAAAAACCATAGCCTTGACTCGACAGACCTTAGTCAGCATAGTAATGTCTCTGCTTTTGAATATGCTCTCCAGGTTGGTCATAACGTTTCTTCCAAGGAGTAAGCGTCTTCTAATTTCATGGCTGCATTGATTTTGGAGCCCCAAAAAATAAAGTCTGACAATGTTTCCCCATCTATTTCCCATGAAATGATGGGACTGGATGCCATGATCTTCGTTTTCTGAATGTTGAACTTTAAGTCAGCTTTTTCACTCTCCTCTTTCACTTTCATCAAGAGGCTTTTTAGTTCCTCTTCACTTTCTGCCATAAGGGTGGTGTCATCGGCATATCTGAGGTTATTGATATTTCTCCCGGCAATCTTGATTCCAGCTTGTGTTTCTTCCAGTCCAGCATTTCTCATGATGTACTCTGCATAGAAGTTAAATAAGCAGGGAGACAATATACAGNCCATCTATTTCCCATGAAGTGATGGGATCGGATGCCATGATCTTCGTTTTCTGAATGTTGAGCTTTAAGCCAACTTTTTCGCTCCCTCCTTCACTTTCATCAAGAGGCTTTTTAGCTCCTCCTCACTTTCTGCCATAAGGGTGGTGTCATCAGCATATCTGAGGTTATTGATAGTTCTCCCGGCAATCTTGATTCAAGCTTGTGTTTCTTCCATTCCAGCATTTCTCATGATGTACTCTGCATAGAAGTTAAATAAGCAGGGAGACAATATACAGCCTTGACGTACTCCTTTTCCTATTTGGAACCAGTCTGTTGTTCCATGTCCAGTTCTAACTGTTGCTTCCTGACCTGCATACAGATTTCTCAAGAAGCAGGTTAGGCCACTGCTGAGTTTTCCAAATTTGCTGTTAGAGAAATGCAAATCAAAACTACAATGAGGTATCTCCTCACATCGATCAGAATGGACATCATCAATAAATCTACAAACAATAAATGCTGGAGAGGGTGTGGAGAAAAGGGAACCCACACACACTCTTGGTGTGAATGTAAATTACATAGCCACTGTAGGCATTCCTTAAAAACTGGAAATAAAACTATCCTATGACCCAACAATCCCACTACTGGGCATATACACTAAAGAAATTATAGTTGAAAAAGACACATGTACCCCAATGTTCATTGCAGCACTATTCACAATAGCTAGGACATAGAAGCAACTTAGAAGTCCATGGACAGATCAATGGATAAACAAATGGTGGTACCCATTTACAATGGAATACTCAAAACCCATATTGAGGAATGCATTAGAGTTAGTTTTAATGAGGTAGGTGTAACTAGAGCCTATTATAGAGAGTGAAATAAGTCAGAAAGTAAATAACAAATGTGTATTAATACATATATAAGAAATCTAGAAAAATGGTACTGAAGAGCCCATATGCTGGGCAGGAATAGAGACTTGGACATACACAACAGGCTTATGGACACAGTAGGGGAAGGAGAGGGTGGGATAAATTGAGAGAGCAGCATGGAAATGCATACATTATCATGTGTAAAAGAAATAGCTAATGGGAAGTTGTTGCATAAAGCAGGTAGTTCAGCCTGGTGCTTGTGAAACCTACTTGGATGGGATGGGTTGGGAGATAGGACAGAGGTACAAGAGGGAGGGGACATGTGTATACCTCTGACTGATTTATGTTGATGTGCGGTAGAAACTGACACAACACTGGAAAGCATTTATTCTTCAATTTAAAATAGATAAATTTTAAATAAATAGATAACCAACAAGGATAACTGTAGAGCCCAGGGAACTCTGCTCACTGTTTTGTGGCAGCCTAGATGAGAGGGGACTATAGGAAGAATGGTTAATGTGCACCCATATGGAAGAGTCCCTTCGTTGCCTACCTGGAAATATCATAACATTCTTACCTGGCTATAATCCATTCAAAACAAAAAGAAGAAGAGGCTTCAGAAGATATTCCTTTGTAGATCAAGGTACTATCAGAGTCACCAGGTGGCAAGTCTAGGTCAAGAGAAAACTAGAAACTTCTAGGGCAGAGCATACAAGAGATTTCAGGGCTCTATAACTGATTTGAGGAAGTGGCCCAACAGAGGCCACTGACAAGATCAAGGACAGTGATAAAGCAGGACGGGAGCCCCCAGAGAGCCGGACCAGAGACTCCGGGCCCAGGCTCTGGCCTGCCCGGCACTTACTCCCTGTGAGACCATTCCTCAGCACGAGCTTCCCAAAAACCATGAGTCCACATCTAACTTTCTTCAAGGTCACATGTTCTAACAGGCTCCCACTGGCTATCATTCAGGAGGCATGAAGGGAGCATTTTTGTCTTTTTTGGTCAACCTGAGGATTTTCACTTGTTAAACTTCCTGAGTCAGCTGCCCCTCCCACAGAGCTTTCCAGCTGAGCCAGTGCCCTCTGTGGACTCAAGGACTAGCATCTTGCCAACACACACAGCTTCTCCTGTGCAGCCCCGGGCACTCTCACACTGTGGCCTGGCAGAACCTCATGAAAAAAAGAAGCATGCGACACAGACCCCTGGGGTGAGGACAAGCACAGGCATAAAAGGGCTCCAGGTGAGTAGCGAGCACCTGTCGCCAGCACCATGACGCGGGCTGGAGCTCTCCTGCTGCTCTGCGCTGCCTTGCTCCTCATCACGGGCGGAAGTGAGTGGCTGCGACCTGGGCTCCCCAAGGGTTCCGACACCTCCCCAGGGCAGGAGTGAGCCTCTCGGGAGCAGGAAGGAAATAGGGCGTTCTGATGAGTGCCTTACAGGGAGTGTCCCCTTCTCTTTCTGTTTCAGAGTGTGATGACATCTGCCCAGCCCTGAGGGACACTGTTGACCTGTTCATATCAGGAAGCCATGAGGCCTATATTGAACAAGTTGAAAAGTATAACCAAAACTCTGATGTACTGGAAACTGCCGACACCCTGAAGAGCTGTGTTGATGAGAGGTTGACAGCGGAGGATAAGCAGGATGCTCTGACTGCTCTGGTGGGTCAGGCTGTCTGTGAATGTGCCTGTGGGGCATGTGTAGGGATGTCAGGGGCCTATTCAGGGCACTGGGAGATGGGGGGATCATATCCTCTCCATTCTGGCTCTTTCCCGGGAACCTAGGAGCAAAAAGATCCTTATGAATGAGGAGGTAGAGAGGATGTAGCCGACACCCACAGGGTGGGCAAGGATCGTGGAGGGAGACTCAGTCCAGCCTTGGAGCTCTTGAGCTGGCCCTGATTGCTCAGCTCTGCCTGATCACAGGCTTGGGACCCTCCAGGCCCTCCTGACTCCGTGGTGCCACCTGCCTTTGGAGTTAGGGCCTCAGCTCTGGCCTCCCTGACTACCGCCTCTCCAGCACAGGAACCTGACTCTGCTGCAATCCATTCTTATTGAGACCTTCTCTTCTACAAACATTCGTTTTTTCCCTAATGCCTCAAGGACCTATTCCATTCCACCAAAAACACCCACATATTTCCTTGGTCCCTGGATGCCAAAGGGCCATTAAGCCACACATGCCCTAAGAGGAGGCTGCTTCCAAAAGCTGCCCTCCCACGCTCCCCAGGCCTGGGATACTGAGTCGAGCGTCAGGGTGAATCCTTTCTCTGCTGCCCTAGAGGTGGTGGGACAAGCAGCTGTTTCAGCTCTAAGTGTCCAAGGGCCAGAGGGAGGAAGCAGACAGGGATCAACTCACCCCTGAAGACTTCCAGAGTCACTCCTGAGCCCTGCCAGGTGGTCCTCAGCAGTGTCCCCCATTCTATCCCAGGAGACTGCCCTCAGCCCCCCCAGGGAGACCACAATCTCGGTTCCATTGGAGAAAGACTCTCTGGGACATATCCACCTTTATCCACTCATATTCAGAGGCCACTCTCCGCAGACCCTTCCCTTGTGTTCAGTGCAGCTTCATGTCTCTTGGAACCCTGAAGCCTCACCAGGTTTCTGCATCTTCTCTTACAGAATAAAATATACTCAAGTTCTCTCTGCTGATGGAACTGTCCCTGCCAGGCACCCAAGGAAACCACTTGCCTGATCCCTAAGTCATGGCAGCAACCTGCCACATCCAGGTGTAAGGCCCTACTCCATTTCACTGAACACTCACATATGTCCTTGGTCCCTGGATGCCAAAGGGCCATTAAGCCACACATGCCCTAAGAGGAGGCTGTTCAAAAAGCTGCCCTCCCGCCCTCCCCAGAGGGCCTGGGATGCCCAGAGTCTAGGGTCAGGGTGAATCCTTACTCTGCTGCCATAGCGGTGCTGGAACAAGCAGCTGTTTCAGCTCTTAAGTGTCCAAGGGCCAGAGGGAGGAAGCAGGCAGGGATCGAGCCACCCCTGAAGGCTTCCAGGAGTCACTCCTGAGCCCTGCCAGGTGGTCCTCAGCAGTATCCCATATTCTATCCCAGGAGACTGCCCTCAGCCCTGCAGGGAAACCACACAACCTCTGTTCCATTGGAGGAAGACTCTTTGGGACGTATCCACCTTTACCCACTCACATTCAGAGCCCTCTCTCCACAGACCCCTCCCCTGTGTTCAGTGCAGCTTCATATCTCTTGGAACTCTATGGCCTCACCAGGTTTCTGCATCTTCTCTTACAGAATAAAATATACTCAAGTTCTCTCTGCTGATTGAACTGTCCTTGCCAGGCACCCAAGGAAACCACTTGCCTGATCCCTAAGTCATGGCAGCAACCTGCCACATCCAGGTGTCTGATTATAGAGGATTCCAGCAATAAAAAGCCTTGCAACTCACAGGAGAGTGCTTACTCATTGACTTCAGAGAGAGGCGGGGAGGGAACACAACCACAGTGGAGACCATCAGTGTGCTTTCCCACTGCAGCTGGATTTCAGTGCTCTCAGATGCTCCTCCAGAAATTCAACAGGTGGAGCCTGGGTAATGATCATTACATCAGCATCATTTCTGTCACATCTGCTAGAGTGTGTGTTCACGTCTGTCACCACGACCCACAGGTCATGAGCATATTCTACCAAATTTCAGCCTTGCAGCAACCTGAAGCATAGGAGTAATCATCCTCATCTTACAAGGGAGAATCTGAGGCTCAGAGAGGGTAAAGCATCTGCTGAAGAGACACAGCCTTCCCCACCCATCCATGCTCGGGAGATGAGCTCAGCTAAATCACCCTATGACTGTCCACATATTACACTCGTTCTTTGGGCCTCTGATTTCCACTTAAAAAATTGAATTCCCTCCAGTCTCCAAGTCTGGGGTAAGGCCAAACTAAAATAATGACTGACAAATGGCCCTTGTCCTAAGTGCCTGACAGGAGAGGAAGAACAAAGGGTCAAGGTCCACGTGCTGAACTCTGTCTCTCCTTGGGCCTCAGTTTATCCTAATGCCAACCAACCAGTTGTGGACTCAGCTTCTTCCACATAAACACACTGTGAGTTGAGTCTCACATTCACAATGGACATTCAGTGTCCTGGGGTTTCTTGCTCCTCCTGTCTCTGCTGCCTGCCCATGAACAGGGCCCTGTGCTCATGCTGTCTCATTCTTTTTTGCCTGACCCCCACCCCATCTCTGAGAGCTTCTTACCACCCAATAGCTCCCCTACAGGTCAGAGTCTGCTGGGCGAACCCCACAGAGCTGGGCTTAGGACGGGGAATCTCTAAGGTCCTCATGATGAGAAGGCTTAGGACAGGTCCTCAAGGTGATCCAGAGCTGCTGCTTCTCTCTGTGGAGGGAGCTGGGGTGGGGGGGACGCAGGGGAGGTCTCCTTGCCCAGAGTAACCCGGTGCTCTTGTCTCTGCCCACCACTACACCCCTACCAGGGTCTGTCTGGGGGCACTTCTAAGATGGAAATCTGCCTCTGTGGGAGTTAAGGTGCACTGAGCCTGTATGAAGAGGTCCTGGAGCAGGGACCCTTCTCCTCATCTAACCCAGGATGTGTATTCCATCCCACCCCCACCCAACCTTTTTGATGTGAAAGCTCCAAGCCTTCAGAAAGGAGAAATGCCACCCTGACAAGTAAGGTGCCTCTTATAATGTCTTGGATAGAAACTCACCCTGCTCTCCAGTGAGTGTACAGATGTGACGAGACCCGTCCAGAGATTCGGTGGAAATGAGTGAGGGGCAGTTGTTCCTCCTGGCTCTTGCTCAGCCACACAGAACTCCTGGGTCTGCTGGGAAGATACTTCCTTATTGCCCACTCCCCCCTCCCCTCTCCCTGCCTTCCTATAATCTACAGCACCCTTATCTAATCTGGGGTTAGTAGAAAAGGCAGCATCTGATTTCTCCCAAAGCCTTTTCTGTCTGACATCCAAACCTCAGATAGCTGCGAAGGTAACTGTCAAAAACCTGTGGCTTTGGAGCTCTGATGATCACATGACTTCCGTCCGAGATCATAGGAGCCCCGTTTCATTTCCACCTAGGCCAGTCTGAGCTTACCTGCAGCTGTGGGATAATCCCCCACTGCAGACACTCCCCTCCTCAAACTCCTGCATCTCCCCTACCTGCTTGGTGGATTTCTCCAGCAACTGGGAGCTTGCTGAACTACTGGTGCTTGTGTGCTCGGTTGCTTCAGTTGTGTNGGAGCCCCGTTTCATTTCCACCTAGGCCAGTCTGAGCTTACCTGCAGCTGTGGGATAATCCCCCACTGCAGACACTCCCCTCCTCAAACTCCTGCATCTCCCCTACCTGCTTGGTGGATTTCTCCAGCAACTGGGAGCTTGCTGAACTACTGGTGCTTGTGTGCTCGGTTGCTTCAGTTGTGTCTGATTCTTTGCAACCCCATGGACTGGAGCCCACTAGGTTCAGCTGTCCATGGGATCCTTCTGGCAAGAATACTAGAGTGGGTTTCTCTGCCCTCATTCAAAGCACTGGGAAGCTCACTAGGAGGTTCCTCACTTTGGCACCTGACATCACCTTCCTAATTATCTACCTGCTCCCAAGTCCCTGGGTCTGGGTCACCTTTGTTGGGAACACAAATCTCATGATGTCCTATTTCCATCTCCCTAATCAGGAAAGCCAGGAATTCAAGTGAAAGATACCCAGTAAAGACAAAAGGTAGAAGGGAGAGGGATACCATAGTTGAAGCTTCAGAGGCATCCCAGAGAACAGGAGCATCCCTACACAGAGAAGAGAAACCTGTTTGGTGGAGGGAGATGCTCTCTGACCATGTATTTCTCTGTGAACCTTGGAATGAGATATTCTCTGTCTGCTGGGACAAGGTGTTTTGAGGGTGCACCATGACCCTAGGCCAAAGGAATCAATGGGGGAATTCAGGCAGAAGCACATACTGCTCCATGGATCAAGATCTGGGAACCAGAAAGTCATAGAGAGATAGGAGCAAGATCTGGGTGGCAGGATAGAGACTGCAAGACTGAGACAAGGAAAAGGCCAGAATCAGGCCATAGTTGAGGACAGGGCTTGCCATCATGATTGCAATATGAAGACCTGCAGAGATACATCCACTGCTTCAGTGTTACTATCATACCTTGAAGTTTCCTTGAAAATACTTTAAAAATATATTCTACTATATTTAATACAGCTCCAATGGTATAACATATTTACACTCATCTTTAGGCTGGCATGCTCATGGAATCAGAACTCAGGATACCCATCCGGGGCTTCAAACCCAGGCTTTTGAAGGGGTTCAGATGGAAGGGTCAGATGTTCTTTCATGTGCCCCAAGCAGGTACCTGATGAAGCCACAGAGCTCAGCCAATTTTAAGCAGACAGACAAGATAGATGACAGAAACACATCTTCCACTCAGAAGGACATACATGGATTCATCATGTCCATTTTCAGATTACTGAGGTAACAGCAAACTCACTACTTAATAGACAAATAAGCCCCACTTGTAAAGCCTGCAGAGCTGCACAGAGGCCTGTGTATCTGGGCATTCAGGGCACAGAAACTAGCATGGTCAACACAACACAGCCAGGTGAAGGGGCCCTGGAGATGAGAGCAGGACAAGCCCAGCTTCACATCATCACCGGTTCTACCACAGAGGCAGCTCTGAGCAAACACACAGGGCTGGCCCAGTCTCAGGAGCATCTTCCATGCTCAGTTCGTGAGGGTTTAGCCCATTCTACAGTCCTTCAGGACAGGCGTGGAAGGAATAATAATAAGTCACAGAAATACCTAAACGATTTTGGTCTAGTTGTCTGAGAGAAAAAATTAGAGCAAAGTCCAAGATAACTAATAAAGCTCCAAATGAAAAGAGACCCTGATGAGACTTTCCTGGTATTCAGTGGTTAAGAATCTGCCTTCCAATGCTGAGGATGCTGATGTGACCCCTGATCGAGGAACTTAGATGCCACTTTCCATGAGATGACAGAAACCTTTGTGTCACAGCTATAGAAAAGCCTGCAGGCTACAGTGATCTTTCCTACATCTGCCGCAAGAAGACCCCACGTCCACTGCATTGGTAGACAGCCTCTTAGCCATTTGATCAACATTGTCAAGCAATTATCCTCCAATTAAAAAATTAAGTTTAATTTTAAAATATTTTTTAAAACTTCAAAAAGAAGGAAAGAGAAAGACCCTGAGAAGAGGCCAGGAAGAATAAGTCAACACAGGATTCAGGTTGATGATCCAAGTTCAGAGAGACTTCACACAATGGGGCAATATGGTGTACAGCTATGTGGTTGCAATACAAGCTTACAAACATTCTACTCCTGAACCATCTGATTGTTTTGGAGTGGAAAATAAAAAGTGAAAAATAAGTGACTCATTCTCCACTCCTCAAAATGCCATGAAAAAGATAGTAGTGGAATTTTAAACTATGACCCCATAAGGACAAAAAGAACAATATGGGGTTATCACCAATGATGAAGTAGAACAGATTTTCAGAGAAGAGAAAGCACAGAAAGATGGGGTGACTATGGGCAGAGACAGCATATCTAACAAATAAGACAGAGCCTGTTTTTCCTACTTAATTCCAAAGAGCTCTGGGCTACACAGACATGAGCACTGCAGTGGGTAAGTGTAAATATGGCTGCAGAACTGAAAAGAGGTAACTGATAAAAAGAGGTAAGTGATATCTATGTGGAATCACTGAAACCCCTAACCCTACTCCCCACCTCTTTCATACACAGAATACATGCATTCAGGTAAATATCCTCCAAGTAGGAAGCTGGAGAGCCAGCTTGATGTAATGGTTGTACTTCATGGTTCCAAATTTTTTGCATTCAAAACGTGCACTTTCAATGGCACCACTGTAAGCTAGAACATAACAGAGGAGTGTCTTCAAATTTCTAAAGCAAATTTAGATTTCCATCCTGAGGAAGGTATCAATCCAAATATGTAACAATCAAATAATTCTCCTTCCTTGCATCTTCTCTCAGGAATGTACAAGAGGATGTACTTCACTAACACAAGAGAACAGACTGAGAAGGGGGAAGATGTCTGAATTCCCAAGATGAACTGAGTGAAATTCGGGACAACCACTGCATTGGGTTTGGTAAGTCATTATTCCAGACTGGAGTCTAGAAGGAGGGGTGGATCTAGGTAATATCGCTCTAGACAGGGGAAAGGCAGATCAATACATTGTTTTATGTGTCCAATCATGGAAAGAAGAGCTTTCATTTTTTCTTAAATGAAGAGATTTTTCTGAAGAAGAGCTTTTCATTTTCTCTTGTAACAATTTAGATACGTGCAAACAAAAACAAAGTATGAGAAAGACTAACATATTACTAACAAAGTACAAAAATATATTTTTTATTTTTAAAAGTTTATTTTATTCTAAGAATGCCAACATAGCTTAGCATTACAAATATATATATAATAAACTGCATAAATATAACTGAGCAGGACCCTAAGAGGCCTCTCCACAACAGATCACCCCCCAACCATGTCCTTCACATGCCTTTTGTCTGTAGAAACACTTGTCTTCTAGGCCTTTCCCAACTTCCAAAGAGTACATTGAATCAGATACCTGAGAAAATGCAGAAAGAAAAATAGTCAATCAAAAAATATAATAATAGTTGAGCCATTAAATAATGCCAAGGGCCTTCACTTACTCCTCAAGTGCCATACATAATATTCTGAACCACATCCTTGAAGGTTTTTTTAAGATACTGAAACCCCCATTAGGTCGAAAAAGTTATATTGAAGCTCAGGGCTATGTTCGCTTGTTGCTGGAGAATTTGTGTGGTATGGCTAGCTCTGAAACTTGTTGGCTCTTGGGTGGTGTTTGGTTTCAGTGTAGGTATGGAGCCTTGTGATGAGCTCTTATTGATTAATGCTCCCTGGAATCAGGAGTTCTCTGGTGTTCTCAGGTTTTGGACTTAAGCCTCCTGCCTCTGGTTTTCAGTCTTATTCTTACAGTAGCCTCAAGACTTCTCCATCTATACAGCACCAATGATAAAACATCTAAGTTAATGATGAAATGTTTCTCCACAGTGAGGGACACCCGGAGAGGTTCACAGAGTTACATGGAGAAGAGAAGAGGGAGGAGAGAGATAGAGGTGACCAGACGGAAAAGAGGGGGAATCAAAAGAGGGGAGAGCAAGCTAGCCAGTAATCACTTCTCTATGTGCTCTCCACAGTCTGGACCCCTCAGAGATGTTCACGGAGTTACACAGAGAAGAGAAGAGGGAGGAAGGAGACAGAGGTGGCCAGGAAGAGAAAAGGGGGAATCAAAAGGAGAGAGATTGATCCAGGCAGTAATCAGTTCTTTAAGTGTTCTCCATAGCTGAAACACACAAAGAGATTCACAGAGTTGGGTAGAGAAGAGAAGGGGGAGGGAGGAGATAGAGGCAACCTGGTGGAGGAAAAGGAGAGTCAAAATCTCACTGCCAAGTGAAAATGGGTACTGAAGATTGGATTCTTAAAGGTACAAAATTGACAACAAATACCAAAAAGCAAAGATTAAAAATCTAAAGTAGAGGTTAGATTCTCAAAAACACAATATTAAAAAAACCAAAACAAAGTAACAAAAATTATAAAATATATATATATGAAGTTTGCTTTATTTTTTTTAAATTTTTATTTTAACTTTATTTTACTTTACAGTACTGTATTGGTTTTGGCATACATTGATATGAATCTGCCACGGGTGTACATGAACTCTCAAACATGAACCCCCCCCACCACCTCCCACCCCACATCATCCCTCCGGATCATCCCCATGCACCAGCCCCAAACATCCTGCATCCTGTATCGAACATAGACTGGCGATTCATTTCTTACATGATAGTATACATATTTCAATGCTATTCTCCCAAATCATCCCACCCTCTCCCTCTGCCTCTCCCTCTCCCTCAGCTTCCAAAAGTCTGCTCTACACATCTGTGTCTCTTTTGCTGTCTTGCATACAGGGTCCTCATTACCATCTTTCTAAATTCCATATATATGTGTTAGTATACTGTATTG
>SJYX01002168.1:91723-105940 GCA_006410675.1 Oreotragus oreotragus | reverse complement strand
GGTATTTTTCACAGAACTAGAACAAATAATTTCAAGATTTGTATGGAAATACAAAAAACCTCGAATAGCCAAAGCAATTTTGAGAAAGAAGAATGGAACTGGAGGAATCAACTTACCTGACTTCAGGCTCTACTACAAAGCCACAGTCATCAAGACAGTGTGGTACTGGCACAAAGACAGAAATATAGATCAATGGAACAAAATAGAAAGCCCAGAGATAAATCCACACACATATGGACACCTTATCTTTGACAAGGGAGGCAAGAATATACAATGGAGTAAAGACAATCTCTTTAACAAGTGGTGCTGGGAAAACTGGTCAACCACTTGTAAAAGAATGAAACTAGATCACTTCCTAACACCACACACAAAAATAAACTCAAAATGGATTAAAGATCTAAATGATCTTTAGATTCAAGGCAATCCTTGTTCATATGCCAGCAGGAGGTATGTAGAAAGTGAGAAACTGACTCAAAAACGTATAGAGAGTAATGTCAGGAGGATAGTTTAATAGGAGATCCCAGTCTCTAAGCCACCAATGAGAAAAACAACATAGTTCTGACACAGCTCAGGAGTCCACTTAAGAAGCTGAAGCAACACAGTAGTGCTGCAGGAAGGGACCTCTTTCAGGGTTCAAAAGGGGGTTCTTGTCTAACACTCAGAAATAAATTGTCCGAGGAGACACACATGCCAATAAAGCAAGAGACTTTATTGATAAGGGGTGGCAGGGTAGTAAGCAGTAGGGAAAGGGAACCCAAGAGAACTGCTCTGCCACCTGGCTCGCAGTCTTCAATTTTATGGTGATTGGATTAGTTTCCATTCCAGTCCATCTTAGTTCACTGATTCCTAGAATGTCAATATTCACTCTTGTCATCTCCTGTTTGCCCACTTCCAATTTGCCTTGATTCATGGACCTAACATTCCAGGTTCCTATGCAATATTGCTCTTTACAGCATTGAACCTTGCTTCTATCACCAGTCCCATCCACAACTGGGTGTTGTTTCTGCTTTGGCTCCATCCCTTCATTCTTTCTGGAATTATTTTTCCACTGATCTCCGGTAGCATATTGGACACCTACTGACCTGGGGAGTTCATCTTTCAGTGTCCTATCTTTTTGCCTGTTCACACTGTTCATGGGGTTCTCAAGACAAGAATACTGAAGAGGTTTGCCATTCCCTTCTCCAGTGAACCGCATTCTGTCAGACCTCTCCACCATGACCTATCCATCTTGGGTGGTCCCACACGGCATGGCTTAGTTTCACTGAGTTAGACAAGGCTGTGGTCCATATGATCAGATTGGCTAGTTGTCTATGAGTGTGGTTTCAGTCTGTCTGCCCTCTGATGCCCTCTCTCAGTGCCTATCATCTTACTTGGGTTTCTCTTACCTTGGACGTGGGGTTTCTCTTCACAGCTGCTCAAGCAAAGCACAGCAGCTGCTCCTTACCTTGGAAGTGGGGTAATTCTTCTCAGCTGCCACTCCTGACTTTGGACGTGGGGTAGTTCCTCTCGGCCGCTCTTCTGCACCACCGTCGCAGCCGCTGTGGTTTTTCCAGTGATCATGTAAGGATGTGAGAGTCGGGCTATAAAGAAAGCTGAGCATTGAAGAATTGATGTTTTTGAACTGCAGTGTTTGAGAAGACTCTTGAGAGTCCCTTGGACTGCAAGGAGATCCAACCAGTCCATCCTGAAGGAAATCAGTCCTGAATGTTCATTGGAAGGACTGATGCTGAAGCTGAAACTCCAATATTTTGGCCACCTGATGTGAAGAGCTGACTCATTTGAAAAAACCCTGGGAAAGATTGAGGGCAGGAGAAGGGGACGACAGAGAATGAGATGGTTGGATGGCATCATCAACTCAATGGACATGGGTTTGGGTGAACTCCAGGAGTTGGTGATGGACAGGGAAGCTTAGTGTGCTGCGGTTCGTGAGGTCACAGAGTCGGACATGACTGAGCACTGAACTAGAACTGGAACTGGATTAGTTTCCAGGTTGTCTTTGGTCAATCATTCTGTCAGTGTGTTTCCGTAACAGTAACACCAATTAAAATGACCTAAAGCTGTGGGCGAAACCAACAGCCAGCACAACCACTGCATGCGCCCAGCACTCTCAGCACAGAAGTCTCACAGTATTTTACGTCTCAGACTCCTGGTGCTGAGTCCCTCCACCCTCCCTAACAGGACCCATGACAGCTAGTGCCTCCCTGGAACTCAGCACAGTCATCATTCATGCAGCAAAGCTAGTCCTGGTCCTGAAGCCAGACATATACATGCCCCCAGATCTGACCTCAGCAACTGAACTTGTGCCTGCAATCCACCCCAGATCCTATCACAGGCCCTGTCCTTGCCACTGTGCATATACTGCTGTCCTGTGCATTCACTTACAGACCCACAGCTGAGCATGTGCATATTTCTGGCACTGGCAATCACCACTACCTGCCTTAGTCCCTCACTGCTGTACCCAGAGTCAATGCTGAGGACCACAACAGCTGTGTTTCTGTACACTAAAAATGAAAGTTCCAAAAAGAAATTAAGAAAAGATAAAAAACATAGGAATAGAATGAATCACAGAGGGGAAAGCCTTCTACCCTGAAAACTACAAAATACTGATGAAAAACATTAAAGAAGACACAAAGAAGTAGAACAACATCCCATATTCATCAATTGGAAGACTGATGTTTTAAAGATATCCATACCACCCAAAATGATACAGTCAATGAAGTCCCTGTGTAAATCCCAAGGCACTCTTTACAGAACTAGAAAAATGGTCATAAAAATCATATGCAACTACTAAGGACTCTGAATACCTAAAACAACCTTGAGAAAGAAAAACAAACCTGGAGACACCACTCCTCCTCAAAGGAGACACCATTCCCTCAAAACATATTACAAAGTTGCAAGGGAGGTGGAAGGAGGTTCAGGATGGGGAACACGTGTACACCTGTGGCGGATTCTTATTGATGTATGGCAAAATCAATACAATATTGTAAATAATTAGCCTCCAGTTACATTGAACATGTATAATATCATATATGAAATGAATTGTTAGTCCAGGTTCGATGCATGATACTGGATGCTTGGGGCTGGTGCACTAGGATGACCCAAGGGATGGTACAGGGAGGGAGGAGGGAGGGGGGTTCAGGATGGGGAACACGTGTATACCTGTGGCACATTCATGTTGATGTATGGCAAAACCAATACAATATTGTAAAGTAATTAACCTCACACCTGTGGCGGATTCTTATTGATGTATGGCAAAATCAATACAATATTGTAAATAATTAGCCTCCAGTTACATTGAACATGTATAATATCATATATGAAATGAATTGTTAGTCCAGGTTCGATGCATGATACTGGATGCTTGGGGCTGGTGCACTAGGATGACCCAAGGGATGGTACAGGGAGGGAGGAGGGAGGGGGGTTCAGGATGGGGAACACGTGTATACCTGTGGCACATTCATGTTGATGTATGGCAAAACCAATACAATATTGTAAAGTAATTAACCTCCAAATAAATAATTTTTAAAAACTGTTTAAAATAAATTTAAATAAATAAATTTAAATTTTAAAAAAATCTAAAGAACCACACACAAAAAAATATTACAAAGTTTCAGTCATTAAAATAGTATGATACTGACATGTGGACTCATAGACCAGAGGAACATAATAGAGAGCCCAGAAAACACACACACACACACGCATGCAGTCAATTGATCTTTGAGAAGGTTTGCAAGAATACAAAATGGAGAATTTGCCATAAATAGTGTGGGAACCACCAGATATAGAGAAGGAAAAGAATGAAATTTGATTCTTATCTTACACCACACACACAAAACATTTCGAAATAGGTTAAATCCTGAAACATAATGCCTAAAAATATAAAATTACTAGAAGGAATTATACGGGGAAAACAGTATGACATGGGTTTTGGTAATACTTTCTTGGATATTAAATCCAAAGCACAGCAACGAAAAAGAAGACAAGTGGGACAATGTAAAATAAAAGGCTTCCCAATAGCAAAGGAAATCATCAACAGAATAAAAGGCCATCTATTTAGTGGGAGCATATTTTCAAAACACATGTTTGATAAAGAGTTAGTATTCAAAACAAACAAGGATTCCTACACAAAGTTTCTCAGGGGATGCTAGTGGTAAAGAACCCACCTGCTAATGCAGGAAAGATAATGAGACATGGGTTCGATAGCTGGGTCAGGAATATCCTCTGGAGGGGAGGGCATGG
The DNA here is from genome assembly GCA_006410675.1 of Oreotragus oreotragus. Taxonomy (NCBI): domain Eukaryota; kingdom Metazoa; phylum Chordata; class Mammalia; order Artiodactyla; family Bovidae; genus Oreotragus; species Oreotragus oreotragus. The sequence continues at coordinate 101,701 of SJYX01002168.1, read as the reverse complement.
CAACCCACACTACTATTCTTCTCTGAAGAATCCCATGGACAGGAAAGCCAGGCACACTGCAGTCCATAGGGTTTCAAAGATTCCAACATGACTGAATCAGCTTAGCTTGCAAGCACATGAACGAACATCTCCATATATAAACACAAATATCTTATTTAAAAATAAGCATTGGACCTAAACTGACAACTGCCCAAAGATAAAAATACAGCCAACAGGTATATAAAAGGTGCTCAATATCAATAATTATCAGGGAAATACAAACCAAAACCACACTGAGATATCACTATCACTTTACACCTATTATAAAGGCCATTTAAAACAAAAAACTCCTAGAGCAGAACATAGGCAAAACACTCTCCGACATAAATCACAGCAGGATCCCCTATGAACCACCTCCTAGAATACTGGAAATAAAAGCAAAAATAAACAAATGGGATCTAATTAAAATTAAAAGCTTCTGCACAACAAAGGAAACTATAAGCAAGGTGAAAAGACAGCCTTCTGAATGGGAGAAAATAATAGCAAATGAAGCAACTGACAAACAACTAATCTCAAAAATATACAAGCAACTTATGCAGCTCAGGTCCAGAAAAATAAATGACCCAATCAAAAAATGGGCCAAAGAACTAAATAGACATTTCTCCAAAGAAGACATACGGATGGTTAACAAACACATGAAAAGATGCTCAACATCACTCATTATCAGAGAAATGCAAATCAAAACCACAATGAGGTACCATTTCACACCAGTCAGAATGGCAGTGATCCAAAAGTCTGCAAGCAATAAATGCTGGAGAGGGTGTGGAGAAAAGGGAACCCTCTTACACTGTTGGTGGGAATGCAAACTAGTATAGCCACTATGGAGAACAGTGTGGAGATTCCTTAAAAACTGGAAATAGAACTGCCTCATGACCCAGCAATCCCACTGCTGGGCATACACACCAAGGAAACCAGAATTGAAAGAGACACGTGTACCCCAATGTTCATTGCAGCATTGTTTATAATAGCCAGGACATGGAAACAACTTAGATGTCCATTAGCAGATGAATGGATAAGAAATCAGTGGTACATATACACAATGGAGTATTACTCAGCCATTAAAAAGAATACATTTGAATCAATTCTAATGAGGTGGATGAAACTGGAGCCTATTATACAGAATGAAGTAAGCCAGAAAGGAAAACACCAATACAGTATACTAACACATATATATGGAATTTAGAAAGATGGTAATGATAACCCTCTATGCGAGACAGCAAAAGAGACACAGATATATAGAATGGACTTTTAGACTCTGTGGGAGAGGGCAAGGGTGGGATGATTTGGCAGAATGGCATTGAAACATGTATACTATCAGGTAAGATATGAATCGCCAGTCTATGTTCGATACAGGATCCAGGATGCTTGGGGCTGGTGCGCGAGGATGATCCAGAGAGATGATATGGGGTGGGAGATGGGAGGGGGGTTCAGGATTGGGAACTCATGTACACCCGTGGCTGATTCATGTCAATGTATGGCAAAACCAGTACAGTATTGTAAAGCAAAATAAGGTAAAAAAAAAAAAAATTCAAGTACTGGCATGGATATTGAGAAATTTAGAACTGAAGCTGGTACTGCCATTATAGATAACAGCATGGGGTGTCCTCAAAAGCCAAAAAATATAATTGCCCTATGATCCACCAAACCGAATTCTGGGTCTTTATCTTAAAGAATTATAATCAAGATCTCAAACAGATATTGCAATCCCAGGTTCACTGTAGCATTATTCACAAGGGCAAAGACAACGAGATAAGCCAAATATCCAACAACAGATATATACCTAAAGAAAATTTGATATATACACAAATATACATAGTGGAATGTTGTTCAGTCTTTAAAAAGAAAAAAAAAATCTTACTATATACAACAAAATGGATAAAGCTTAAGGACGTTACTGCATGTAAACTAAGCCAGTTACAGAAAGACAATTTCTGCACGATTCCACTCATACGAGGAAATATCTAAGCTAGGTAGTTAAACCCAGGAATTCCCTGGTGGTACAGTGGCTAGGACTCTATTTCTCTTTGCCGAGGGCCCGGATTCAATCCGTGGTCAGGGAACTAAGAACTCAGAGGCTACATGGGTTGACCAAAATATTTTTTTAAACCTTTGAAGTATGTTGAAAGGAGCATTTGAATCTATAGAAACAGAAAGGAGAATGGCGGTTGCCAGGGGCAGATAGTCGTTGTTTTTGTTCTTCAGTCACTCAGTCGTGTCCAGCTCTTTGCACCTCCATGGACTGCAGATTGCCAGGCTTCCCTGTTCTTCACTGCCTCCTGCAGTTTGCTCAGACTCATATCCATTGAGTCGGTAATGCCATCCAACCATTTCATCCTCCATCGCTCCCTCTTCCAGCTAAGAGTCAGTTTCTAGGCGGGTTGATAAGAAGTCTTGGGGTCCCCAAGGAGAGAGGAGTCTGGGGTTCTCAAGGAGGAGGAAAGGACAAACGTTTTTTTCCCCTCTACATTCCTTAGTCTTAGTCACATAAAGTTTTTATCTTTAAGCCTCAAACTGATGATTACACAAAAAAACAACTCAGTTAAACTCTGCACTAAGGATTATATAAGAACAATGTATCCTACTTGAGGACAGTTTCTCCTTCCTGAAAACCTTCTGGCTAATCTTGTTATTTTAAAATGTAAATTATGGGAGTGGGTCTAGTAAGATCTTCACAACCTTCAGACAGTCTTTTGATTCACTGTAATAACTAATTAAAAAGTATCTAACTCCCTTGCTAACAGTAGCAAAGGGGGCACTCTTTCTGCCCCCTTCTGATGTCTATGTCAGAAGTTTTCTCTATCTCTTTTATTCTTTAATAAAACTTTATTACACAAAAGGTCTGAGCGATCAAGCCTCATCTCTGGCCCCAGATTGAATTCTTCTCCTCTGGAGGCCAAGAATCCCAGCGTCTTTTGTGTCAGCAACAACCTTTTGTCTTGGGGGCTCATCCAGGATTCTTCAGGACAAGGTAAGGATGCTTGGATACTAGTTCTTTGTTCTCCTAGTGAACACGTTTTCTGCTGTACTTTACTAACTCTACAGACTGCTTGTGTGAATGAATGACACACCCTGCGTGAAGCTAATGAGGAGCCCTGCTCTGCCATTCCGCGATGACCTCATAGGGCTTATGGCAGCAACCTGTCGGGGGTTTATACTGACCTGCCAATACCAAGAGGCACCCAATGTCTCCTTCAAGGAACGGACCAGAAATTGGCAAAGCATGTGGACCGAACTCTCCTTTCTCGGTCAAACTTTCCGGTCTCTGACCATTTCATAACTTCTTGGGAACTAGAACTACTAACCTATCTGTTGGATCAAAGACTTTCAAGGGACTTGTGGTCTATGCTGTTACTGTGTATCATTATTTAGACCCCAAACTTGGATTGGTAGTCAGGAGGTGCCTAGCCTTGCTAGGAGTCAAAAATTCAGAAGCTAAATAGAGCTCTAGCTCCAAGAGCATCTCTGAGGTTAATGAGTCCAATGAGTTTCTTTCTTTGGTAATGCTAGCTCTTAGTGGACCAGAGGAGGCTTTCCAGTGGCTTCTGTTCCAACTCCTTAGATATTCTTTCTGTGGAATCTATGGGAATGAAATGGAAGGACTGGCCCATATTAGGACAAAAATGACTTTTTCCTCACTGGCCAGCCCTTCACCATCTCTTTTGCTATCACTTATACTGGTGTGGTGACACTTGGAAGGAACATCTCAGTTTTACGTTCGTATCAGTCTTATTGTGGTCAGGAATATACTCAGCGTCATGCACAGGCACTCAGGTGACAAATGTTGCCCTCAACGGTCTTAGCTTGGGAGGCATTCCAGAAGGTTACTCTGATTGCACCCTGGGTGGTATCAGAGGCAAGCAAGGTTTTAATGGTGAGGAACTGGACATCAGTCTGGGATACCATCAGGTCTACCCCTGGGGCATCTCCACCCCGCCTCGGTGGTAGAACTGCTAGGGAAGTGTATGGCGCCTGTGATGGTAAGGAGCAGACTAAATCTAACCAGGGAAGAAAAGGTTTTATGGAAAGTCTGTCTACACCCCCATCTAAAGCAGGCAAGGATGTCTCTGGTAGAAAAATGGCGCTGGTCACTTTTTTTTCTCTCTTACAGATGGGAGCTAACAATTCCAGCCTCACTCCTTTGAACTGTGTCCTGAAAAACTGGGATAGATTTGATCCCCAGAGCTAAAGAAGACATATCTGATCTTCCTATGTGATACTGCATGGCCACGGTATCCACTGGAGGATGGTGAATGATGGCCAATTGGAGGGTCTCTTAATTATAATACTGTTTTACAATTAGACTGGTTCTGTAGAAAACAAGGGAAATGGGTAGAAGTAGCATATTTGTTACCCTTTTTCTCTCTGCAAGATATGCTAGACTTATATTCTAAGGGTATAGAGTCTTGTCCTACTTTGCCCCAGAACCCGGGGCTCCAAACTGAGCATACTGAAAGTCTGGGAACCACCCCCCCACCCCCCCATNACCCACATACAGATTTCTCAAGAGGCAGGTCAGGTGGTCTAGTATTCCCATCTCTCTCAGAATTTTCCAGTTTATTGTGATCCACACAGTCAAAGGCTTTGGCATAGTCCATAAAGCAGAAATACAGTCTGGGTTACATCTCATGTTAGTTCCCTCAGATTGCCCTCAGGGCATTCAGGCTCGGTCCTTACCCTAAGCAATGCAGTCTGCGCCTCCCTGTCTAGCCCTTGCTTGCTAGTGGCAGATCGAACATCTGGACTGCTTCTCTGCTGGGAGTTGCCATTAGGCAAGTAATCTGTGGGTTTCAATTATTATTATTTTTTTTCCTCCTGGTTATGTTGCCCTCTGAGATTCCAGGACTCACCACAGACCCGCTGGTGAGAGTGTTTCCTGGTGTTTGGAAACTTCTCTCTTTTTTAAGACTCCCTTCCTGGGATGGATCTCCGTCCCTACCTCTTTTGTCTCTCTTTTTATATTTTATATTTTGTCCTACCTCCCTTCAAAGACAATGGGCTGCCTTTCTGTGTGCCTGATGTTCTCTGCCAGCATCCAGTCGTTGTTTTTTGGAATTTACTCAGCTTTCACATGTTCTTTCAATGAATTTGTGGGGTAGAAGTGGTCTCCCCATCCTATTCCTCCACCATCTTAGGACTGACTGCCCCCCCCCCAGCAGTCTATTTAAAATGAGAAACAAGGTAATGATGCTTGAATGACTGTTTGTACTAAACATTTGCTATATTTATTAACCAATGCAGTACAAAAATAAACTTTGATGATATCAAAGTAGACAACAAATAAACAAGAATATCAGACTTCCCTGGTGGTCCTATCGGTTGGGAATCCACTTGCCAATGCACAGAACCTGGGTTTGAGCCCTGTTTGGGGAAGATCCCACATGCTGCAGGACAACTAAGCATGTGCACCACAACTACTGAGCCGGCGCTCTAGAGCACGGGAGCTGCAAATACTTAAGCCCGCAGACCCTAGAGCCCACATGCTGCAATTACTGAAGACCGCAGACCCTAGGGTCCATCCTGTTCAAGTAGATAGCTCCCACTTGCTGAAACTAGAGAAAGCACACATGCAGTGAAAAAACACAGTCCAGCCAAAAAAAAAGGAAAATCAATAACCATCCAAACCATGATCTTTGAAAAGGCAAAAAAATCGATAAATCTCTATTACTATTTGAAAAGCAATAAGACACAAATTATCATAATAAATAAAAGAAAGGATGACTTTATAGATCTATGTAAAAAATATAATAAGAAAACATGAAGAACTAATTATGCCAATTAGCTGGATAGCTTAGATGAAGCATACACCTTTCTTGAAGACAAAAATTACACAAAGTGAATCAATACAAAAGAGAATACCTGAATAGCTCTATATCTGTTAAGAAAGATAAACTTTAATTAAACCATCACACATAGAAGATTTCAGGCCCATAGATATAGAGGTGAATTTTATCAAATATGTAAAGAAGAAATAATATCAATTCTGTATAAATGCTTTAAGAAAACAGAGGACAAATGAGCCTTCCCAACTCATCTCTTGAGGCCAGTATTTTCTCATATATTTTCAGGAAAAAGTATTATCAGAAAACCATGGACTGATACCATTCATTAACATATACACACAAAAATTAACATAACATTAGCAAATAAAATCTGGACACACACAAAGAAGTGGCACATAAACACAAGTGATGTTTATCCTGGGACTGCATGTTTGGTTTAACATTCAAAGTCAAATCAATGTAATTCATCATATTAACAGAATAATGGGGGGAAGTCATATGATCCTCATAACAGATACAGAAAATATGTTTTAAAAATCAAAACATTCACCTGGGGAGGGGGGATGGGGTGGGAGTTGGGAAGGAGATTCAAGAGGGAGGGGACATGTGTACATCTATGGATGATTCATATTGAGGTATGGCAGAAACCAACAAATATTGTAAAGCAATTATCCTCCAATTAAGATTAAATGTTTTCAAATAAAAACACTCATAATAAAATACATCAATAAACTAAGAGAAAAGTATACTTCATAACATTATGAGTTACACCTACATAACCACCTACAACTGACTATACCTAATGGGGAAAGATTGTATGCTTTCCTCCTAAAATCGAGCAGAAGGCAAAGATGCCCATTTACATGATGGAAACATCATGGAAACATTTTACTGGCAGTTCTGACCAGTAAAACAAAAGAATAGAAAAGAAATCCAGACTGGAAAGGAAGAGGTAAAACTATACATCAAAACATGCAGGAAAAAAAAATTAAAAAGTTAAACATCCATTAAACTTTTCAGTACAATAGTAATAGAAGAACAGGGATACAATCTAATAATTGGCATCAAAAATAACAAAGATTTCAGCTAACACTGCATTTAATGAACAAAGGCTGAACTGTTTTTCCTAAGATCAAGGATAAGGGAAAGGTGCCTACTCTTTCTATTTCTCTTCAACATTGGACTGGAAGCTCTCACAAGTGGAATAAAGCAAGAAATAATGTAAACAAACTACAGTTGGAAGGGAAAAACTCAAATTCTCTTCAGAGTAAATTATAATATACAGAGAAAAGCCTAAGGAATCTACAAAAACACCACTAGTGCACATAAGTCTGTGTTAGTCACTTAGTCATGTCCAACTCTTTGTGACCTCATGGACTAAAGCCTGCCTGGCTCCTCTGTTCCTGTAATTCTCCAGGCAAGAATGTTGGAGTGGGTTGCCATTTCCTTCTCTCAGGGACATATAAGTGAAGTTAGCATATTTGTAAAATACAAGTCAATATATAAAATGTCAAGTGTATTCTACATAGAGACAACAAACAATCCAAAATTGAAGTAAAATGTCATTCATAATAGCACCAAAAACAAAATATTTTGACAGAGAATTAACAAAATATGTGTAACACCTGTAAAATGGAAACTTTGTAATTTAATTTCTGAGAAAAGTAAAAGTCATAATTAAATGGAGACATGTACTAGGCTTACATATTTAAAGACTCAATAATGATAAGATTTCAATTCTATTGATCTTTATTTTTTTTTAATTTATTTATTTTTTGTATTTATTTATTTTTTTACACGAACTCCCAAACATGAACCCCCCTCCCACCTCCCACCCCACATCTTCCCTCCAGATCATCCCCCTTATATCTGTCTCTTATACACATCTAGATGTGTATAAGAGACAGATGTAAGAAAGTTGGAAACTTANACAAATTGGCTTTTCCTGAGATGGCCTGGGATGTGGGATATTTAACCCATCTGTGTTTTCATCTGCACACAATCAAGCCCACCAAGCCAGAATGGACTTTAAAAGTTAAGGGAGAAACACTCTTGGACCACGTGGTGTTCTGGTTCAGTTGTGCCAACTGACAGGTGAAGACATGCCAATCTTCCTTCTCCCTCTGGGATCTGGCAGGTAAGGCTCTTCTCACCCCAATTAGGAAGGAGGTGGAATGGCAATTTAAGTGTTTCATTGAGTGGAAATATCAGAAGTACATAGGGTATCAAGAACTTTGTAGATGGAATGAAAAGGAAAAGTAGAAGAAGGTCCTAGAAGGTAAGCAAGGTGGGAGGAAATTAATCTCAGGCAACTGTATTGGAGTGCGTGATTAAAAATTTAAAGAAGGGATTTGGAGGAGACTATGGGTTGAAGATGACGCCTAACCACCTCCACATACTCTGTGAGGTCGAAAGGCCCTCTATGTAGGATGGCCACCAGAGGACACCATGAACTTAAAAATAGTGGAAGCAGTCTATACAGTAGTCACAGGAGAGCTGGGACATCCAGATCAATATCCATATATTGACTCATGGCTAGGGTTAGCTCAAGACACTCCTCCTTGGACGAGGTTCTGTATCCAGAAGGGAAAGGGAAAAATATTAATGGCACAAAACTTGACTGATGATAAAAAATAAATTCTACAGGATTTGGACAGGGATGACCTGCCCCCTCCCCCACACTGGATGATGAAACGCCTGCCACCCAGTGCTCCACCAGGACCGGAAGCTGCCTTAATGCCCAATCCAGGGCCAGGTGAAGCTCCTGCAGCAGGCGCTGCTCTTCCACCAGCTCTGCTGAAGACTTAGAGCCGCCGTTTTGGCAGGTTCTGATCCCAGCGATGGAGACCTCTGATCAATGCCCCCAGGATTCCACCTCAGCTGGACCTCCTAGATTGTATCCACCTCTCCCAGTGAGTACTTATGGGGAGGGGGAAGAAAACACAGGAATTAGAAGCTGTGCTCCGCCAAGGAACAGGGGGAAAGAACCCCACTACAGATGCCCTTCAGAGAGCTACAACAGCCTCCGGTTCAGGACGCATGTGGGCACTACCATCACCCCCCTGTAGCCTATTATTACCAGCCATTTTCCTCTACAGATATATTAAACTGGCAGAGACACACTCCACCATACTCGGGGGAGCCACAAGCCATGAATAGTCTAATGGAGACTATTTTTCAAACCCATGGCCCTACATGGGATGACATAATCTAACTACTAGTCTCCCTTTCCAGCACTGAGGAAAGACACAGGATCCTAACTGAGCCCAGAAAATGGTTAAGAGAAATGGCACCTGAGGGTACTGCAAACCTGCAGCAGTAGGCAGAACTAGCCACCCCTAGTGAGAGGCTCAACTGGGACTAACACACAAGGGAATTCCCATAAGGAAAACAGCTGATCTTTCAATAGAAACTCTTCAGGCCAGGAGGGAATGGCAGGACATACTTAGAGTGATGAAAGAAAATAACCTACAGCCCAGATTACTGTACCCAGCAAGGATCTCATTCAAATATGAAGGAGAAATCAAAAGCTTTACAGACAAGCAAAAGCTGAGAGAATTTAGCACCACTAACCATCTCTCCAACAAATGCTAAAGGATCTTCTCTAGACAGGAAACACAGAAAGGGTGTATAAACTCGAACCCAAAACAATGAAGTAAATGGCAACGAAATCATACTTATCAATAATTACCTTAAACGTAAATGGGTTGAATGCCCCAACTGGCTGAATGGATTAAAAAAAAAAAAAAAAAAAACCCCTATTTATGTTGTCTACAAGAGACCCACCTCAAAGCAAGGGCACATACAGACTGAAAGTGAAGGGCTGGAAAAAAGATATCCCACAAATTAGAGACCAAAAGAAAGCAGGAGTAGAAATATTCATATCATATAAAACAGACTTTAAAACAAAGGCTGTGAAAAGAGACAAAGAAGGACACTACATAATGATCAAAGGATCAATCCAAGAAGAAGGTTTAACAATTATAAATATATATGCACCCAACATAGGAGCACCACAATATGTAAGGCAAATGCTAACAAGTATGAAAGGGGAAATTAAAAATAACACAATAGTAGTGGGAGACTTTAATACCCCATTCATACCTATAGATAGATCAACTCAACAGAAAATTAACAAGGAAACACAAACTTTAAATGA
>SJYX01002168.1:0-78085 GCA_006410675.1 Oreotragus oreotragus | reverse complement strand
GTGTTTCTCATGATGTACTCTGCATATAAGTTAAATAAGCAGGGTGACAATATACAGCCTTGATGGACTCCTTTTCCTATTTGGAACCAGTCTGTTGTTCCATGTCCAGTTCTAACTGTTGCTTCCTGACCTGCATACAGATTTCTCAAGAGGCAGGTTAGGTGGTCTGGTATTCCCATCTCTTTCAGAATTGTCCACAGTTTATTGTGATCCACACAGTCAAAGGCTTTGACATAATCAATAAAGCAGAAATAGACGTTTTTATGGAACTCTCTTGCTTTTTCGATGATCCAGCGGATGTTGGCAATTTGATCTCTGGTTCCTCTGCCAAATTTAACTAAGGAGGTGAAATATCTGTCCACTCTCAACCAAAAAACATTGGTGACAAAACTGAAGAAGGCACAAATAAATGTAAAGGTATCTGTTTTCAGGCACTAGAAGAATTAATATTGTTAAAATGTCCATACTACCCAAAGCAATCTACAGATTCAATGTAATCCCTAACAAATTCTTACAGCATTTTTCACAGAAATAGAACAATCCTAAAATTTGTATGGGTCCACAAAGGACCCTGAAGAGCAAAAACAATTGAGAAAGAATAAAGCTGGGAAAACTGGATAGCCACATGCAAAAAATCATTGCCAAGACCAATGTCAAGAAGATTTTTCCTTATGTTATCTTTTAAGAGTTTTATGATTTCAGGTTTTACACTTAAGTATTTGATCCATTTTGGAGTTATTATTGTGTATGGTGTAAGATATGGGTCTAATTTCATTCTTTTGCATGTGGCTATCCAGTTTTCCCAGCACCATTTATTAACATTAAAGGGAGTGTTCTTTCTTCAAGGTGTATTCTTAGCATCCTTGTTGAAAAATCAGTTGATCATATATGCTTGGGTATGTTTCTGGGCTCTGTATTCTGTTCCACTGGTCTACATTTTTTTTTTTTATGCTAGTAACATACTATTTTGATAGATTTCTAATGTGATTTAAAATCAGGAAAAGCCTCCAGTTTTATTCTTTCTCAATTGTTTTTGCTATTCAGGGTCTTTTGTGGACCCATACAAATTTTAGCATTGTTCTACTTCTGTGAAAAAACCCTAGTTAATTTTGCAGTATGATGCTTTCTGAATGTACTGAAAACAGAATTCCCCAGTGGTATCTGCTCATACCTTGACCCCGTCCTTGGAAATTCTCACCCATTTGTCCTAGGTTCTTCAGATACGTATTGAATATTGAAGGAGTTGAGAACCACTCCTTGACTCCAACATAATTGAATAGCCTTTGCAGATCATTTGATGTGGATTACTTTGTCAACAAAGGTCTGTCTAGTCAAGGCTATGGTTTTTCCAGTAGTCATGTATGGATGTGAGAGTTGGACTATAAAGAAAGCTGAGTGCCGAAAAATTGATGCTTTTGAACTGTGGTGTTGGAGAAGATGCTTGCGAGTCCCTTGGACTGCAAGGAGATCCAACCAGTCCATCCTATAGGAGATCAGTCCTGGGTGTTCATTGGAGGGACTGATGCTGAAGCTGAAACTCCAATACTTTGGCCACCTGATGCGAAAAGCTGACTCATTGCAAAAGACCCTGATGCTGGGAAAGGTTGAGGGCAGGAAGAGAAGTGGATGACAAAGGATGAGACGGTTGGATGGCATCATTGAGTCAATGGACACAGGTTTTGGTAGACTCTGGCAATTGGTGATGGATAGGGAGGCCTGGTGTGCTGCGGTTCATGGGGTCACAACTGAGCGACTGAACTGAACTGAACTGATGTGGAGCAGATTCTAGCTCTGCTTGTTGTCAGTTGGCTAACTCTGGGCTTGTTGCTCAGTCATTCAAGATCTCAAATTCATCATAGTTCTGGAGGCTTGATGTCCGAAACCAAGGTTTTAGCAGCGTCATGGTCCTTCCCAAACCTCTGGGGGAGGATTCTGTCTTGCCTCTTCCAGTTTCTGGCAGCCTCAGGCATTCCTTGGCATTCAGATGCCATCACTCTAATCTCTGCCTCTGTCATCAAATGGCTATGCTCTCCTTGTGTCTGTCCTCACATTTTCACATTTTTCTGCCATATTTAATGAATGAATGATATTCACACAAACACTATTTACCAGGGCCTGAAAACTTTTCATTGTTAACCAGGAGGAGTTCATTAAAAAACTTTACCACACTTGTGTTAGAGCTGGTTATGTTAATCATCTTAGAACATTAACTATAATTTTAAACATTAAATTAGGATGGCTACACAAATGGATGCAGAGACCACACAAGATGTATTCTAGCTAGAGGTTAAATGATAAACTAATAGATTTCATGTGATCTTAAAATATGAAGAATAGTGTTAATACCTCTGAGACCTTACAGAGGGCATGACCATTTGAAATTATTATGAAAGCTTCACTTGATATTATTACACTTTTTGTTTTTTTATTTTTTTTAATGCAGATAGAAATGACAGGACCTTCAGTTCAGTTCAGTTCAGTTGCTCATTTGTGCCCAATTCTTTGCGACCCCATGAATCACAGCACGCCAGGTCTCCTTGTCCATCACCAACTCCCGGAGTTCATTCAAACTCAGGTCCATCGAGTCAGTGATGCCATCCAGCCATCTCCTCCTCTGTCGTCCCCTTCTCCTTCTGCCCCCAATCCCTCCCAGCATCAGGGTCTTTTCCAATGAGTCAGCTCTTTGCATCAGGTGGCCAAAGTATTGGAGTTTCAGCTTCAGCATCAGTCCCTCCCATGAACACCCAGGACTGATCTCCTTCAGAATGGACTGGTTGGATTTTTTTGCAGTCCAAGGGACTCTCAAGAGTTCTCCAACACCACAGTTCAAAAGCATCAATTCTTTGGCGCTCAGTCTTCTTCACAGTCCAACTCTCACATCCATACATGACCACTGGAAAAACCATAGCCTTGTCTAGATGGACTTTTGTTGGCCAAGTTATGTCTCTGCTTTTGAATATGCTATCTAGGTTGGTCACAACTTTCCTTCCAAGGAGTAAGCGTCTTTTCATTTCATGGCTGTACTCACCATCTGCAGTGATTTTGGAGCCCCCCAAAATAAAGTCAGACACTGCTTCCCCATCTATCTTCCATGAAGTGATGGAACCAGATGCTGTGATCTTCATTTTCTGAATGTTGAGCTTTAAGCCAACTTCTTCACTCTCCTCTTTCACTTTCATCAAGAGGCTTTTTAGTTCCTCTTCACTTTCTGCCATAAGGGTGGTGTCATCTGCATATCTGAGGTTATTGATATTTCTCCTGGCAATCTTGATTCGTTTGTGCTTCTTCCAGCCCAGCATTTCTCATGATGTACTCTGCATATAAGTTAAATAAGCAGGGTGACAATATACAGCCTTGACGTACTCCTTTTCCTATTTGGAACCAGTCTGTTGTTCCATGTCCAGTTCTAACTGTTGGTTCCTGACCTGTGTATAGGTTTCTCAAAATGCAGGTCAGGTGGTCTGGTATTCCCATCTCTTTCAGAATTTTCCACAGTTTATTGTGATCCACACAGTCAAAGGCTTTGGCATAGCCAATAAAGCAGAAATAGATGTTTTTTTCTGGAAATCTCTTGTTTTTTTCCATAGGGAAACCAAAATCCTGTAGTGAAATATTATTTTTGAAAATGACACTCAGCAACAAGTCTAGAAAGCTGTTCTTTTCATTCTGAGTGCTCTCCTACAAAAGTCTAACACCAGAGTTTTAACAGGAAGGGAAGTCAGTTGGGAGAACAACTGGCTCAACCAAGTACTCACTTAGTTAATTCCTAATTATTCCATAGCTGAAAATTTTATTCTCAGATTATCAATGCCTAAACTTTCTTCTTCCTTTGTGTATTAGACCTTTGGTCATTTTGTCATCACTCCGATTATCACTGGGCTAAAGTGAGCTAAAAGAAAGGATAAGCAAGTGATTTTCACGTTAATAAACCTGGTGGTGGATAGGACATTGAAATGGGACTTAATTTTTTTTTATGAATTTCATGCATTTATGACAGTTCCTGACCACCATGAAGTTCACTGTTCTAGTGGCAGTTACTTATTGTTGTTCAAATGAGTGATGTGTTGCATTAAAAGAAAAGTAAACACAAGGAGAGAACATATAAGGCTAGAAAACCTATGAACTAAATTAAGGGAGTCAAACATGGGAAAAATAGAAAATCTCAGGAGTGTGGAGTATATAGATACTGCCTTTACAGAAAAAGTTTGATGAACTCTGGACTAAACCACCTGAGATTTTGTCAAATTCTGATCATCTATATAACTATGAGACTATTAATTTTGAAAGCATTAACTATAATTGCATCCTATTTTTTAACCTGCAGCATCTAATTTATGTAGTGGCTTTTCTTTATAGACAACCTGGCATATAATATTACTGGTGGGAGAAGGGTTTGTTTTTCATGTTTGATGAGTACTGTTAAAGGCAGTATCTGTAGAGGCTTTAAAAAAATATTATCAATATTTTAAGTAGGTAAATGGACCTTTGGAAATAGCAGTTGAAGATTGCTATAATTCAGACCAGAAGAAAAACTGAGGCTATTGATTTCTTACTTCAAGGTACCTCTTGAAATACAGAAGTAAAACACTACCAACATACTACAGTGTCAGCATATGTACAAAATACATTCGTGTCATGAACCACACAACACAGGCTATAGTCAATACACTTATCCTGTATGTTACCAGTCAATACACTTATCTTGTATCTGTTATCAGTAACTTCCCATTTATCCCCCTACCACACTATCTCTATGCAACTATTAATCTACCTTCTATTTTTATAGATTTGCATGTTCTAGAATGAAAGCGTACATATGTGGGAAGCATCCATAAGTAACACGGATTTATTTTTTATGACAATAAAAATATTCCATGGTTTGGATAGAAAAGATTTTATTTACCATTCATCAACTGGTGTATATTTGAGTTGTTTACATTTTTGGTTGTTAGGAATGATATTACTATGAATGCTCAATTATGAGTTTTTGTGTGAACATATATTTTCAATTCTCTTGGGTAATATATCTAGAAGTAAAACTTCTGGGTCATACAGTAACTCTGTTTAAGTTATTAAGGAACTGTCAGACTGTTTTCCATAGCAGCCACACCATTTTACATTCCTACTAGCAGTGTTTGAGAGTTTCAGTTTCTCCACATTTTTGTAACATTATTATTTTCTTTTTGATTATAGTCAGTGTGAAGTGGTATCTCTTTATGGTTTTGATATGAATTTCTCTAATGACTATCTTTTCATGTTTTTATTAGACATTTGTATATCATTGGAAAATTTCTATCCAGCTCTTCTGCTCATTTTTAATTGGGTTATTGGATTTTTAAATTATTGAGTTGTAATTATATTCTTTATATATTCTAGATACAGCCTCTTATCAGATATGATTTGTAAATATTATGTCCCATTCTAACAGTCTGTTTCTTCATGGTATCATTTGAAGGACAAAAGTTGAGTTGTTGAGTTGCTGATTTGATGGTGTTCAATTCATCTATTTTCTCTTATATTACCTGTGCTGTTTAGGTCTCATCTAAGAAACAATTGCTTAATCCAAGGTTATGAAGATTTATTATGTTTTCTTCTAAGAGTTTTAGTTTTCTTACATTTAGGTTTATGAACTACTTTTGACTTAATTTTTATATAACTGTTAAAAAGCCTCTTGATGAAAGTGAAAGTGGAGAGTGAAAAAGTTGGCTTAAAGCTCAACATTCAGAATCTGCAATTCATGGGGTCGCAAAGAGTCAGACACGACTGAGCGACTGAACTGAACTAAAAGGAGTTTACGTTCATTGTTTTGCATGTGGATATCCAGTTGTTGAAGTTCCATTTGTTGAAGAGAGTGTTGTCTTTATTGAATCATCTTGGCACCCTTTGTCAGATATCAGTTGGCTGCAAATATAATGGTTTATTTCTGGACTCTCAGTTCTACTCCACTGATTTGTATTTCTAGCCTTAAGTCAGTACTATATACATCTTGATCACTGTAGCTTTGGAGTAAGTTTTACAATTTGGAAGTTGAGTCCTCTAGCTTTATTACCTAATTGCCTTAACTATAACCTCCAGTGCAACAGTGAATAGAAGTGGAAAGACCAAACATTCTTGTCTCATTCCTGTTGTTAGGAGGACACCATTCAGTCTTTCACTATAAAATATGTTAGCTGTTTTTCATAGATGGACTTTATTAGGTTGACAAAGTTTCCTTGTATGTCTAGTTTGTCTGTTTCTCCTTCTAAGTCTGTCAAGCTTTTGTTTCATCTATTTTGATAGGTTCTTAGGTGCATAATGTTTAAAATTGTTATATCTTCCTGACAGATTGAATCTTTAATCATTGTGAAATATCCATTTTTATCTTTCAGTTCAGTTCAGTCACTCAGTCATGTCTGACTCTTTGCGACCCCATGGACTGTAGCACACCAGGTTTCCCTGTCCATCATCAACTCCCGGAGTTTACTCAAACTCATGTCCATTGTGTCAGTGATGCTATCCAACCATCTCATCCTGTTGTCCCCTTCTCCTTCTACCTTCAGTCTTTCCCAGCACCAGTGTCTTTTCCAATGAGTCGGTTTTTCGCATCAGGTGGCCAAAGTATTTTTTATCTTTAATAACATTAAGATTTATTTCATCTGATATTAGTATAGACACTCTAAAAAAAAGTTTATGGTTGGTGCTTGAATGGTATATATATATATATTTTTCCATCTTTTTATTTTTGGCCTGTTTGTATCTTTATGGAGTATTTCTCCTATAGACAGTATATTTGAACAAATTAAGACTTATGCGGGGAAGGCAATGGCACCCCACCCCAGTACTCTTGCCTGGAAAATCCAATGGACGGAGTAGCCTGGGGGGCTGCAGTCCATGGGGTCGCTAACAGTCGGACAGACTGAGCGACTTCACTTTCACTTTTCTCTTTCATGCATTGGAGAAGGAAATGGCAACCCACTCCAGTATTCTTGCCTGGAGAATCCCAGGGATGGGGGAGCCTGGTGGGCTGCCGTCTATGGGGTCACACAGAGTCGGACACGACTGAAGTGACTTAGCAGCAGCAGCAGCAGACTTATGAATGTGCTCTTGGAATGGAACTTGTTCATATGTAGGAGACATACTGCATTGAGCTCCTCTAGTAAATTTCTTATTTATTGTACTTCTCAACTTCATAATTTCTAGTTGTTTTTTCCCCCTATTTCTTTATTGACAAATCTTTGCTACATCCACCATCTGGGTCCTTTCTAAGGCAATGTTTATTGCCTGCTCCCTGCCCCCTCCTCCCCTGTGCAAATGGGTGACTTTGTTTTCCTTGCATAAAACTGGACATTTTATATAGTATCTTGTAATATTTGTGGATAATGATCCACCTCCTCTGGGGACTGTTATCTGCTTGGTTATTTTCCTTGCAGTGTGCAGTCTGATATGTTTCTCTTTTAGTCTAGGCACCCAAGGGTTGCCCCTGGGTTGGCATAAAGCAATTAGTGGTAAGATTTTTACCCTTTACCATTGGATGTGTGTGTGCTTGGAGGATGCTACCATAGTATAACATACTTTTGACCTATGTTCAGCCAGGGACTAGTACTTGAAGGTTCCTTTTCTGTTCTGAATGGGCACAGTCTTGGACATACAGTGTTTCAGATTGCCAGGAATGTGTGTGGTTTTATTTTTAAGCCTGCGTTCCTAGGAGTCATATCTGGGTGAGCAACTTTTTGCTGAGTCAGTATTTTGTCTAGTTCCACGTGCCAGTCGAACTTCTCCCATGTGTTGATGGTCTGCATGTATTACAAAATACTTTTAAGTCTGTCCCATGTTCCATTCTGACTATCCTGAGTGAGTGCAACCCAGCACATGCACTCAGACTTTTCAATTCTCAGAGTTGCCTGTGTTCCCAGGAGGCACTTCTGGGCTCTCTCTGGTTTAACTTCTGGCTGCTCTACTGATTTGCTTGCACCAGCTCCTCCTAGTAGCTCTCCACCAAGATCTCCATTGTTTTTGACAACGCCCTTAGGGATGGAGTTCTCCATGCTTTGTTTCAATGAAGTCAGTACCCTCAGGTAGACCTGTGTAACTTTTTGTATTCATTGAATGCCTTCACCTTTGGAAAGAACATCTGCATCAATGAACAAGAGCTGGGGGCAGAGGGCCCTGAGGGAAACCACCAGTCTATGAAAAGGCACCAGGACATGGTGGCAGTCCATGGTACTCTTGGTTTTTCACTCCTTGAGTGAAACCTCTGAGTTAGCGGAGGTGGAAAAAATCAGAGTCCCAGTATTCTCAACCTGTGCATGGAGTGCTTCCACCCTACGAGTGGGGGGTGGGTGGTAGAAAGGATCTCCAGTCCTCTTGCTTGTGCTTGCCTGGAATACATTTTTTGCAACACAGGGTTAGGGAGATGAGAAATGCAGGCAGTTACCTTGCAGGGTGAAACTGTAGCCCTACAGTAGGAGTTGGGGAAAGAGGAGCCCTATCTTTCCCTAACATCTTCACCACACTTGAAAAGAATAGAGCACTGAGGGAAGAGCTTCTGTAACAAAAACCTGAAGTGGAGAGTATGTGGGTAATTCCTCAAATGCCAGACTCTTGCTGTTCTTACTGAGACCTAATAGGTTTCTCAAATGAATGTTTCTCCATTAGTTTTATGCCTTTGGATAATTTCTAGATACTTCAAATGATTTTTTTAAAAATAATTTTTTACCAGTTAAGCTATTGTTTTGTTGAAGAGGGTCTACAGAGCCCCTTACTTTACTATGCTGGATGTCTCAACCTCAATATATTTTTGAATGTAACTTCTGGGTGGAAATGTGGTTCAGCAAAAAGCATTGAAGGTTGATGCTTTTGAATTGTGGTGCTGGAAAAGACTACTGAGAATCCCTTGGACTGCAAGGAGATCAAACCAATCAATCCTAAAGGGAATCAACCCTGAATATTCATTGGAAAGGCTGATGCTGAAGCTGAAGTTCCAATACTTTGGCCACCTGATGAGAAGAGCCGACTCATTAGAAAAAGTCTTGATGCTGGGAAAGATTGAAGGCAGTAGGAGATGGGGACAACAGAGGACGAGATGGTTGGATGGTATCACTGACTAAATGGACAGGAGTTTGAGCAAACTCCAGGAGATGATGAAGGACAGGGAAACCTGGTGTGTGCAGTCCATGGGGTCACAAACAGTCGCACACAACTGAGCAACTGAACAACAACAACAACAACAAAGAAATGGACTGGATGTCAAGATCCAGAATTTTCATCAACTTGACTAATAGTAAGTTCAGTGACTTCTCCTGAAATAGTTTCCTCGTTTTAAGAATGAAGAAATTTTATTAAAGGACCTCTAAATTCCTTCCAGCTCTAAAAGTCAATGATACTATAAAACAGAAAGCCATCAGTGAAAAACATTCTAGTGTAGCTGTATGAGAACAGGAAATATACAAACAATCCATTGCCTTTGTTTTAAACCAAAAATGTTCCAACCTATTTCTAATTAAAGCTAGTACATTTCCAATTCTACCTAGCTAATCAAAATACTAAATTTAATGCACAGTTTTCAGTTAAGGCATTTTTCTACCCTAAAGGTTTCCTTCTTAGTCATTAGAACTGAGAAACTGGGGGCAATAGAAAGTTGCCTTTCAGACTGGTCATTAAAAGTATGACAGCTTAATGCTAAGTGAAAGCACTATAATTTGCTACCATTTTGCCCATATTATGAGCACTGGTAACAATTACTTTCTCTGAGACAATTTCAAGTTTTCACTTTTTGCATAAGGCTGTAAGGTCATACTCCCAGAGTGTCTATTAAATCTGTACTTATTTGGAGTGTGTGAAGAGCAAAATATTAATTCTTCCTATGCACTGCAGAAGAGTTGCGTCAATGGGACACCCATTTCGAGCCACAAAGACATAGTTTATTTAGTACTGCTTATCTGCACAGATTGTTACAACAATAAATCTGTGGTAAATAAACTTCTGCATTGAGTTATTTTATCTTAACCAATTTTAACCAGCTGATTTGACTTCATACTGTCATTTATTATACAGTTTACATTCAAAATCTATATACTCAAAGCAGGAGAGAAGGGACCTTTCTATAAGAAAGCTGCCTTTGTAAACATATTTAAATGCTTCCAACTACCAATACACAGCAGAATATACTCTGATGAAGTTACAAGGTAATAGAATTATGAGTATCTACTGGTCAATGTTGTATTTCCTGAGACATCCAGCAATAAAGAAGGATAGGAGCAAGATGGCAGTGTGTGCAAAGTGATCCAGAAATAAGGAATCATATTAATTTTAAATATCTTGCCTTTAAAAGCAAAACATATTTTTTAACTACCATCTTCACAAACTGAGCTTTGTCAGCATCTAAGGGAAAAGGCAAAATATTTAACTAAAGGTATAGAAAAGGTTCAAATCCCTGCAGAGGAAAAGTAAATGCATATTTTGAGTTTATCCAAATGCTAAGGCCTCTTTCTGATTCTCACAAGTGACCATCAGACTTGAGCTGTTCAAAAATTTCCAAAGGAGCCCATCTCCTCACCAAAATATTTCCATGTTAAAACCTTCAGAAAGGCATCTGGCCCAGTTTTTATGATCCCAAATTACCTTGGTTTCAATGTAATCTTTGTAAACTGGGATTCCCTTAGGAAGAAAGTAAAATTTTCAATCTTAAAAATAAAGGGATATTAAGAAACAAATGGGGAAGGCAATGGCACCCCACCCCAGTACTCTTGCCTGGAAAATCCAATGGACGGAGGAGCCTGGTGGGCTGCAGTCCATGGGGTCGCTAACAGTCGGACAGACTGAACGACTTCACTTTCACTTTTCTCTTTCATGCATTGGAGAAGGAAATGGCAACCCACTCCAGTATTCTTGCCTGGAGAATCCCAGGGATGGGGGAGCCTGGTGGGCTGCCGTCTATGGGGTCACACAGAGTTGGACACGACTGAAGTGACTTAGCAGCAGCAGCAAGAAACAAAACCCTATCCCCTACTCCATTTTCAAAGCCCATATGCCAAAATTGTAGCTTATTCATCCCAAGACATTAAAAAATATATATTATTTTGTGACGTTAACTTAGAAATTCTTACTTTTGTGTGGAATATTTTAATGTAAAATTAGTACATTATGATAAATGTCCCTTTCTTGGAACTTCCTCTGAGTGAATCATCCTAGGAAGCTTTTCTTTCATTTTAATTTGTCTATTATGTCAGTGTATAGAACCACCTTAACAATATGGAGTTAAGAGAAAAAAGTTTAAGACTTAGTTGTAGCCCCTATAGTAACTGTGTTTTTCAGGTAATTTAAGTTTTTATTAGCTGAAAATACTGGTTAATGATCACAGTGACCCAATGGTCTAGAGACCACCTCCAATCATATGAAAGTACTTTCAAATTTCTTAGTGGGGAAATTATCCCCACCCTAAAAACATTCCTGTCCTTCTTTGACTATATGTTTCCCATATCACAGAATCACTTACTTTGAATACCACTATTCACATTCAAAATGAATATTACTAATGATTATTTCAATTTTACCTGCTTGATTATGCAACAAAGTTAAATATTTTCTATCAGCAACATTAAAAATGTACAGAAGGAATTAACAGAAGCAGAATTTCTATCTAGACTAACTATTATTTCTAGTAATGCAGCTGGGTTATTCAAAGGACATGTTTTTTTTGGTTGATGTTCCTCAGAAAAGCAAACACATCTGTGGTTTTAGAGTAAGAAATGTCCCAAACCTCCTCTCATATTGCAGCTGATTAAGCATCTCAGTGTTAATTCCAACTCCAAAAGCAAGATCCTACCACTTGCTCTGGTATTAAAGACTAACCATAAAATACTAGCTTCAAGCTACTTATCTAATCACCTTTATATAACAAAACTGGAGACTAGACTTAGATAAGCTTAGATATCTACCTACTAATGACAATAATATAAATTGGAAAAAAAATTAGTCTCTTCCATACCAAATTATCATTTAAAATGCAATAAAACCACAGACCAATAAAATAAAGATTTTAACATCTTTTCTGAGAAACAAAGCCTCATTATATACAGTTATGTGCTGTTCATGAGATACACAAGTTTTTCAAGCTGAATGATTATACCAAACAAATTAAAGCAAATTCAAGTTGGAAAAGGAAAGGAACTTTCTAAGTGAATACATACCAACATTTTATTAATTATTTCTAGCCAGTAAAACTTAATTATCTTGCTTGGTCTCCTCCTTGTTATTTCAAGCTTAAACTCATTAAACTACTGAAAAAGGAAGGGAAGATCTGGTAATAAAGTAATTCTGAAGTATCAACACAGATTAGAAGCTTGATATCTAAATATTTTTGTAATCTCCTATTTGTCTAAAGGTTATTAACTGTTAAATAGATTTTGCTTTATACACGTGTGTGTGTGCACACATCCCATTCGGCTGTTTCTTTGTATAACTTCAGATAGCAAAAGCAGTGCATTTAAGATGGAAACAGAAAACCCAATTAACATCCTAAGCTTTTTAGATCACTCCCAGTATAGTAAGTCTCAAATTATATCAAGGTTTGCAAGTCTTTAAAGACAAATTACGAATTTTTGTCCAAAACAAAAGCTACATCTCATTTGGTGGAAAAATAAAATTCCCAGCACTACATGACAGTTACAATGTTGGTTAATGATGAACATTCTATATACCAACATGAGAATCAAGGTTTTTCCTCTTAAAGATATATGGTGGCAAATATTTCTAAAAATTTAAGTATTGTTATCTATCATTCAAGTATTTCAATGGAGAAAGAAAATCTACATTTTTAAAAAAAGAAATAGATACTTTTCATCTAAATTGTCAGCATAAAGGAAGTTTGAAAAACTATAAAAATTTTGGAAGCCAATCTGATTTATCTGGTTATGGATATCAAATGACTGTCAGGCCTCAAAAATGGAAATGGGGTAAAGTCAAGTAGTAACAACAATTATGCTTTGACCACAACTAAGGCAGTAACAAGAAAATAATTAGGGAATAAATATAGATGCCACATCAAATAGATTGTGAAAGATATAAAACTCAATTCCCTTTTCAAATAAATCTTATCTAAAAGAAGGACTATAGAAAATGGGAATGTCTGATTTTTTTTTAATAAAACAATTCTGCTTCAGTGCAGATGTGTAGTCAAGGTAAAAAGAGGAAGGAAGGAAGGAAAGAAAGGAGAGAGGGAGTGAGTAAGGGGAGGACGAAGGAAGAAAGGAAGAAAAGGTTTCATGTGACTTAGCAGGAACAGTTTCCACAGCCTTTGACACTGTTGACAATTTCTTCTTGTAGTCTCTTCCTTTCTTCCTCTTTGG
This sequence comes from Oreotragus oreotragus, assembly GCA_006410675.1. Taxonomy (NCBI): domain Eukaryota; kingdom Metazoa; phylum Chordata; class Mammalia; order Artiodactyla; family Bovidae; genus Oreotragus; species Oreotragus oreotragus. Next base: position 64,760 of record SJYX01002168.1, on the reverse strand, counting down.
ACACATTTTCTTTCTTTGCATCCCATTTGGGGTTATCATGGTTCTGCACACGGCTGCTCTGTGTATGCCACATTTCTGAATAGATACTGCTAGGGTTAGCAAGCAAATCATGGTGGGTACCACGTTCAGCTACCTTACCCTAATAAGCAAAAATAAGAGAAACATAGACAAAGTCATATAACTAGCATAATAATTGAAAACACATAATACTTTCCAAGTAAGAATTTTGAAAGACTGTATTCATTAAAATACTTTTCCCAATTTTTAAATTACAGTATATGTGGGAAAAATCAAGGCAGGAATGCCTTCATTCCTGTTGAGCTATCAGTATGATAAAAAACCAAAAAGCTATTAAATTCTATATAACATAAAGTATTTCACTTAAAGAAAATAAAGTCTGGATGTTTTATTTTTCATTTTGAAGAGCAGAAAAGGAAGGTGAAGATTTTCTAAAGGTAGTATTTTCTGTAATCAGTAAATCAAATTTAAATCAAAAGCACTGTTATACAGAAATTTAAAGGATGTAAAAACAATATGCCAAAACCCTATGTGTACTTTGAAATAAACAAGATTTCTTCATGATGTTTATTTTTTCCAGTAGCTATTTTTCTTAACAATAGCTATTAAACTTAACACTGCATAGATTTGGTATTGATGCCAAACTCTTATATCTACAATTAATTTGTCTCTTGAGAGCTACTGTTAAACATACTGGAAGACAAAAGTAATTTTGTCACGTTCAGTGGTGCTCCTGGTGATAACGACCTTTAAAAATATAACCTTAAGCTAAATAACTGAAATTTGTATGTGCCCACTTCTGAGTGGTTAATTTAAGCATCTCCTTGATTTCTGGCTGGAGAGTCTAAGAATTATTTTGCTCTGCTATTTGAATTCCTCTGGATCCTGCATGTAGTCCTCAACCCCAAGGTGTGTGGACAACTTCATTGGCATAAAAGCCCCCATGGTTATATATTTTATACTTTTTTATTTACCACTGTAAAAAAACAAAATAAAATTCTCAATGCACAGATACAGAAAACAAATTTATGGTTACTAAAGGGGACATGGAGGGGAAAAGGACAGTAGGAGTACGGACTAAATAGATACAAACTACTATATATAAAATAGATAAGCAAAAAGGATTTACTTAATAGCACAGGGACATCCCTGGTGGCTCAGACAGTAAAGAATCTGCCAGTAGTGCACGAGACCCAGGTTCAATCCCTGGGTTGAAAAGATCCCCTGGAGAATGGAATGGCTACCCACTCCAGTATTCTTGCCTGGAGAATTCCATGGACAGAGGAGCCTGGCAGGCTACAGTCCATGGGGTTGCAAAGAGTCAGACATGACTGAGTGACTAACACTCTCCTTTCACGCACAGGGAATTGTATTCAATATCTTATAGTAACTTACAATGGAATATAATCTAAAAAAAAAACCTGAATCACTAATACAACATTGTACATCAATTATACATCAATTAAAAAAATCTTCTATGAAAGCTGCATCAAAAAGTATTAGAAAGAATGAGAACTATTTTTGCAGAAAACTAATGAAATAAATTACAAAAATTTATCCTATAGTAAAATTGTGTAGTTTAAATTATTTTTACTTGTATTAAAGCATAAATGTACATAGCTTAAAAATAATTACAAAGCTGATAAAAAGTACATTCTTTTGTCTCCTCCTTCTCTACACTTGAATACCTCCTTCTTATCCCCCAATTTGTAGCTATTTATTCTGGCATCTACACACACAGATACATATTAATGAGATCCAGCACTTTCAAATGCCTCAAATTCACTCTAATAATATTGGTTATATCATGCTATTTAATATACAATGTTTGCTTTATCATAACTATGTAAGTATTACCTGTTGTCAGGTACTAGGACTTTATATATATTTTCTCCTAATTTCTTATTCTTCCTGGACTTAGTAATTGCCTTGTTTTTTTCATTTGCTTAGTTTTCTATGTCACTAATTCACTTTAAACTTTAAGTTTGTCTGGACAGTGTTTTTCTCATTATTAACTATGTGATGTAATCTATTATTTAGCACTTCCCACTGGAAGATATTTCTCTCACAGCTTTTAAGCTGTTTTCCTTATCCTCAACTCTGAAATTTTATGATAATTTGTGTATTCTTTTTCCTCCCTCCGTTTATTGTGGTGAGTACTTGCTAGGCCCTTTTAATCTGAAAACTCATGCTCTGAAGTTCTGGACATTTGGGGGATATTAGTCTTTGGTTGTATCCTTCCTTTTCTGACTCCCTTTTTCTAGAACCACCGTTAGTCAAATGTTGGACCTCTTAGACTAATTTTCTTGTTTTCAAATCTTTCCTCTATTTTCTCTCTTTTTGTTTTACTCTTTAGAGATTTCCTTGACTTTATTTCAGCAACAATAGTTTTGATTTCCAAAATCTCTTGTTCTCCAATTGTTTATTTATTTACCACCCCATTTCAAATTTGAAATGCTGCAAGAATGGTAAAAATAAACACCTATATATGCTTCTCCTGGGTTAGCAACTGTTCATTTTTCCACATGTGCTTTCTCTCACTTGATCCTATCTCTAAATTTATACTACTTTTTGCTAAATTATTTAAGAATGAATTGTGGACATCATAAACATTTCATCCCTAAGTATTTCATTAGCATGTATCTCCTGAAAGGGCTTCCCAGGTGGCACTAGTGGTAAAGAATCTGCCTGCCAATGCAGGAGATGAAAGGTTTGATCCTTGGGTTGGGAAAATCCCCTGAAGAATGAAATGGCAACCTGCTCCAGTATTCTTGCCTGGAAAATTCCATGGACAGAGAAGCCTGGGGGGCTGCAGTCCATGGGGTCGCAAAGAGTTGGACGCAACTGAGCATGTACACACACATACCTGAAAACAAGGACATTCTCCTATATGACTGGAAGACAACTATATCATACCCAAGAAATTAATCTAATTCATAGTCCATATTCAGATTTTACCAATGATCCCAATAATATTCTTTATATATTATATATATATTTATATATATATATATATATATTTCCATCCAGGATCCAATCAGGATCAACATGTTGAATTTATAAGTTTTCTAGTCTGTGTGAGTGACAATAAAGTTCCTAAAATATCCAGGCTTATTTTCTAAAGAATGCACTTCAAGTTGTATTTCTCTTGTTTTTCCTGATTCTTAGATCTAGGCTAAACATTTTTGCTGAAATACAATATAGGTGATGATATGTCCTCAGTGTATCATATTAGGAGATATATGATGTCAGTTTCCTCCATAACTAATGATATTAAGTTTGATCATTTGGTTAAGGCAGTGTCTACCAGATTTGTCTATTTTAAAGGTATTTTTTTCTTTGTAATAGAAAAGTAATCTATGGGTTAAGTGACTATTCTATTCCCAATAGTTTTTCACCTTTTGGTTTTAGCAAACGATGATATTTATCTAAATCTTTTACTACAACAGTGGCTGTAAAATGATTTTCTAAATGTATCATTCCTTATATGTGTGTTAACATTCTTTTTTTTTTTTAAACTGATTTACAATTACAATACAATATTGGGTGAGATGGAGGGCCATGAAGGAGAGGATATATGTATGCTGCTGCTAAGTCACTTCAGTCGTGTCCGACTCTGTGTGACCCCATAGACAGCAGCCCACCAGGCTCCCCCGTCCCTGGGATTCTCCAGGCAAGAATACTAGAGTGGGTTGCCATTTCCTTCTCCAGTCTGTCTGACTGTTAGCGACCCCATGGACTGCAGCCCCCCAGGCTCCTCCGTCCATTGGATTTTCCAGGCAAGAGTACTGGGGTGGGGTTGCCATTGCCTTCCCCGGGATATATGTATACATACAGCTAATTCACTTTGTTGTACAACTTTGTAAAGCAACTGCACCCCAATTAAAACAAAAGAAAGCATACAATTTAAGTTTCAGATGTATAACACAGTGATTATTTTTATATATTATGAAATGATCACCTAAGTTCAGTTACCATCTGTCACCATACAGAGTTATTATTGACTATATTCCTTATGTGTAAATTACATCCCTACAACTTAGTTTGTACCTCTTAATACCCTTCACCTATTACATCTATCTCCCCACTCTCTCCCCTCTGGCAATCACCAGTGTGTTCTCTGTATCTATGGGTCTGTTTCTGTTGTTTGTTAATTTGCTCAGTTTTTTTTTAGATTTCACATATGAGTAAAATCATATGGTATATATTTTTCTCTGATGTATTTTCATTTGGCTTGGCATAATACACTCCAGGTCCATTAATGTTGCTGTAAGTGGCAAGATTTCATTTTTAAAGAAGAGCTTTCCCTAAGCATTACTATAGAATTATAGGTTTTCTTTTTATTCAGTGTGTTGTAATTCACAAGTATCATTTTTTTAATGTTCAAATTATCCCACATTTGGCCAGTGGGAATCCACTCAAAATGTTCCTTGATTCTTTTCGTTGAGGAATAGCATTTTGTGTAAGATCTAGGTGCTAGTTATTACTTCTGGGATTTCATTGCTTGTAGACCTTTTCCTTGAACAGTTAGGAACTTAACTTTTTTTTCCAATATAACATCACAAGGTTCTTCCTCCCATTCTATTCCATATCTCTATCTTTCTTCTCCTAAATAAGACCTTTATTTCTCAACATCAATATATTAACTCATATACTCAGTCTTACAATATACAGAAAACAGTTTCAAAATAGCTACTCCCATACTACCAACAACAAACTTACTAAGTTCAAATCTGAGTTATCTTTATCCTTATATTCTACTAAGGCTAAAAAATAAGAGTAATGTGTCCAAAAGTTATTATCTGGGTTAGTTCTGCATGCTATTTTTCTTCTGCATGGTTATGTTATCAATTCTTTATGCAGATAGTTTTACTTCTTTCCGCTTGCTTTAAATTCATATATTTTTTTAAATTCAGTTTTTTTCACTGTACTCTTTCACCCTCATCAAGAGGCTCTTTAGTCCCTCTTCACTTTCTGCCATTAGCGTGGTATCATATGCATATCTGAGGGTGCTGATATAGTCGAGCTTCTAATTTATCCAGCCTGTTACTTCTCCTGATGTACTCTGCATATAAGTTAAATAAACAGGGTGACAATATACAGCCTGTCATACTCCTTTCCCAATTTTGAACCAGTCAGTTGTTTCATGTCTTGTATGCTTCTTGACCCACCTACAGGTTTCTCAGGAGACAGATAAGGTGGTCTGGTATTCCTATCACTTTAAGAATTTTCCAGTTTGCTGTGATCCACATAGTCAAAGACTTTAGTGTAGTCAATGAAGCAGAGGTTGATGTTTTTCTATAACTCCCTTGCTTTCTGCTTGATTCAGTGAATGTTGGCAATTTGATCTCTGGTTCCTCTGCCTTTTCTAAATGAAGCTTGTACATCTGGAAGTTCTTGGTTCACATACTGCTGAGACCTAGCTTGGAAGATGTTGAGTATAACCTTACTAGCACGTGAAATGAGTTCAACTGTACAGTAGTTTAACAATCTTTGGCACTGGAATGAAAACTTACATTTTCCAGTCCTATGGCTTATACTTGTTAAGGTACTTTTAATGTTTTATATTTATAAGAAAAGGCTCTATGCACATGACGGCATACAATTAAAAAGTTTAGTAAAAAGCACAAGAGCAGATTTTACTTCAGATACTTAAACATCAATGGGATAATAAAGTATATTTATAAAACTTCCCATTTGAGACATTCTGGACAATCATACTGAAAAAATCAGTTTACTCTTTAGTAAATATTAGCATTTTTGAGCAAGTGGTAACATAAAAAAGAAACAATATACATATCACGGAAGTAAACATCCTATAAGAAATTTTAGTGATGCGAAAAATTCTCTCTCAGTACAGAATGTAGAGGAGAATGCTTCTGCTCTCAACTCCCAGGACTTATGCTTTCAAAGTGATAAAGAAATGAAGGTTTACTTGTTAGACAGTAAAAATAAACATAGAGAACATCACTAGAAATAATCAAGTACAAAGGTGGGTGGAGATAAAATATCCCTACAGAGAGGAAAAAAGCAAAACTATTAAAATTTTCAAATCTACTAATTGCAATAGTGGCACTCTGATCTGTTCAGAACATTTAGAGAATACACTCTTATAGTAATTCCCTCAGAGAAATAAAGTAGGCTGTCATTTTTCTTACTTCCCTCATGAGGAAAAATACAAAATAAAAATGGCCATCTTTGAAAATGACCACTTTATTTTATGGTAATTTTCTTTTAAACATCAAGGGTGTATGCAGGTATTAGGAAAATGAAAATATGAAATACACTGAAGACATTAAGCAAATATTCTGTACAGAGCAAAAATGAATGCAGAAAAATTATTTTAAATATAAAACCTTTAAAACTGTTTCTAACATATTAGGATTTAATGCTTTCCTCATCTAACTTTGCTTTTAAAATGTTAATAAAGTGTGAATTAAGCTCCTCATCCCTCTTTCTCCTCCTCCTTCCACCCTCTTTGCAGCCCCCGCCTCCTCCTCCCTGCACCCGCTGAAGAGCTCTGGCAATACGAGTGGTGGCGGTGGTGGCAGCAGTGCCCGCAGCTCCAGCTCAGGTCCATCTCACATTGCGGCAGCCATTAGACCCCTGCACTCCAGCTCGACGGGCTGGGAGCCACTAGCTCCACTCAGCCACAGCAACACCACCCTCCCTTGGTGCTCCTCCCAGAGGAGTCGAGTTTGCTCCTGGCATGCCTGCCGGGCCGGTGCTGCCCCAGCCCTCTCAGCCGGTGTGAGGCGGCCTGTGCCCAGCCCCACTGCCATGGGCTGTCTTGAAAACAGAAAGACTGAGGACCAGCACAACGAGGAGAAGGAGCAGCATGAGGCCAACAAGATCAAGAAGCAGCTGCAGAAGGACAAGCAGGTCTACCAGACCATGCACCACCATCTGCTGCTGCTGGTGAATCTGGTAAAAGCACCACTGTGAAGCAAATGAGGATCCTGCATGTTAATGGGTTTAATGGAGAGGGCAGCTAAGAGAACCTGCAGGCTGCAAGGAGCAACAGGGATGGACTATATAACCCATAGATGATGGCTTCAATTTCTCATCTTCCTGGCTATGTCCTATCACACTTCACATGCTGGAATTGCCGGTCTTAGGAACTTGTAATAAGAATACTATTCTGTTGTTGGGGGATGGGCCCCAACACCTAACCTCTAAAGATAACTGAAAAAAAAATTTAAAAACAAACAAAAAACAACAACAGAAGTAATTCTTAATTGAAAAATATGTAGTGTTATCAACCAACCAAAGCATCTAAATAAACAGTGACTGACAGCTTATTGTACCAAAAGTTGGCATTTGAGAGCTAAGACCCCTCTCTATTGAAGCACCTCCCTATTGAACCACCTCCTGTGTACCTCCTAGATGCTATGCTAGATCCCTGACTGAACCCTACTAATACCTACTAACAGCCTGGTCTTCTACTGGTGACTCTGTTCTACAAGTAAAACTTAAGTATTAACAAATGCGATAAATAAAAATTCTCTGCATGTCTCAGCAAAAAAAAGAGTGAATTAATACATTTTATTCATTTTTGTAAGTGGCATAGGTTGTTCCTATCAAGGGAGGTAAAAATGGAATCCTATCAGGATTCAATCTTATTCAAAGAACACAAATTCTAAAAATTTCTTTAGAAACAATGTAAGTTGCTAGTGTTTGCAACAATTTCTAATGTACTTCAAACACTGAACTTTAAAGTTAAATATCTTACCTGGTTCAAGACAATAATTTCATCTGCATCAACCACTGTTGACAATCTGTGTGCAATGAAAATAGAAGTTCTATGTTTCACTGCATCCTTCATGGCACCAAGAATAGTCTGCAAGTTTGACAGCAAGAACAGTAAGGGGGGGGAATTTATCTATCAGGTAAATGTAAATTAAAAGAACCATGTATTTCTTAAAAGAACATATAAATGCCAGTTAATTTTGTTATATAAACTTTATACCACTACCAAATATTCTACCCAATCTAATACTTACAGAGAACAAATCAATCAAAGAGGGAAGGCAAATATGACCACATTATCATGGAAAAAGTTAGCTTTAAGATAGGCAATCATTTCTTTAAATTAGTTTGGGATAAGGTGGATATATCCCATACTTAAAAACAAACAAATAAAAATGAATCCACTGATGGCAGGAGCATAGCCAGATATGATGTTTATCTGACCAATGAGAGCAAAAACAAAATAAGGAGGCAACCAAGTGATAGGATGCAGAGAAATTTAAAAAAATCAAGAAAAGATAGAAGACTCAAAGAGCACAGGAGCATTTGCTTTTCCTTAGTTCTAACTCAGAGGACAAAAAGATTGACAAGGACAACTGTTCATGTTTAAGCTGAAGAAACTTCTTTTTCAGAAGTATTCTGACTTCTTAAGGTATTCTGGAAAATACACTTTTTTTTTTTGCTTACTATCTGTAAAATGTAAGAGAGGGCTTCCCTGGTGGCTCAGTGGTAAAGAATCCACCTGCAAGGCAGGAGACACAGGTTTGACACCTGGATTGGCACAATTCCCTGAAGAAGTAAATGGTAACCCACTCCAGAATTCTTGCCTGGGAAATCCCTCAGACAGAAGAGCCTGGTGGGCTACAATCCATGGTGTCACAAAAGAGACATGACTTAGCCACAAAACAAAAATAACAAAAAAGTAAGGCAGCTGTATATATATATTCAGCTATACTTGGAAACCGGGGTCTAAGTACAATTAGCTAGATGGAAATAGCAACATGGGGGATGGGGATAGGACCAATGTCTTCCTATAGGTATCACTAATCACTATATTTATTAAAGGAATAAAATTACCTGAGTAGATGGTTACCCAGGAAAAGAAGACCTTAAACTTTATTATGGCAGACTGAAAATCAAGTGCAGACTAAAAATCTTCTAAGAAAAACTATGATGCTTGAGGCAACTCCTCTATCTTACACTCAAGAACTTAAACTGCTATCCTAATGATGCTCAGTACCTTTTTAAAAGGTTGATTCAAATTTACTAAATCTTCTGATAACTCAATTCCTCTTCTCTGCTGGCAATTAATGGATTATGCTCCTTGAGATAATAAAGGTATGTGACTCAAATAATGACTATTGGGGGGACTCCAAATTTGCGATAAATGTGGATGACATATTTTTAGATTTAAAGTTCTTATAAGCAGATTCCTACTGCTCATAAATGGGGTCTAATGCAGCTTAAGGTTCTCTTTAAATATAACAAATTGTCATATTAGCTCAAGATGGCAGAGGAGAAAGACATGAGGTCGCTCTTATATAAACACCAAAATCACAACCAACTGCTGAACAACCAAAGGCAAAACAACAACAACAACAACAACAAAACTTGAACCTAGCAAAAAAGATAACCTACATACAAAGGCAAAGAAGACACAACAAGATGGTAGGAGGGGACAACATGATAAAAATTGTACCACAGAAGTTCTTCCACAGGCGTGAAAGTCCTAAGTTTCATGCCAGGCTTCCCAGCCTAGTTCCAAAGAGATGGGGAAAGCAGAAATGCCACTCTTGGAGGACAGACACAAAGTTGTGTGTGCACCAGGACCTGGGATAAAAAAGCAGTGACTTCATAAGATACTATGCAAGACCTATCTGCTAATACTAGAGGGTCTCCTGCAGAGGCAGGTGGCAACTGTGGTTCACTATGGGGATAAAGACACTGGCAGTGGCAGATCTGTGGAGTACTCATTGACATGAGCCTACCAGGAGGCCACCATTAACCCCACCCCACCACAGACAAGTGGCTTCAAGTCTCCATGCCCACCAGAGGGACAAGACCTAGATCCACTCACCACAGGGCAGGAACCAGCTCCTCCCATCAGGAAGCCTACACAAGCTCCTTAGACAGCCGTATCCACCAGAGGGCAGAAGCAAGATGAACTACAATCCTGCAGCTTGCAGAACAGAAACCACAATCACAGAAAGTTAGATAAAATGAGATGGCAGAGGAATATGTCCTAGATGAGAGAACAAGATAAAACCCCAGAAGAAAAACTAAGTGGAGATAGACACCTATTGGAAAAATAACTCAGAAATGATAGTGAAGATGATCCAAGATCTTGAGAATAAAAAAGACCAAAGATTGAGAAAATGCAAGAAAGGTTTAACAAAGACCTAAAGGAACTAAAGAACAGAGATGAATAATACAATAACTGAAATGAAAAATACATTGGAAAGAATCAACTGCAGAATAACTGAGGCAGAAGAAGAGATAAGTGACCAGAAAAACAGAATGGTAGAAATCACTGATGTGGAAGAGAATAAAGAAAAAAAATGAAAAGAAATGAAGTCAGTCTAAGAGACTTCTGGGCCAATATTAAATATAACAATATTCACATTATAGGAGTCCCAGAAGGACAAGAGAGAAAAAGAACGTGAGAAAACATTTTCAGGAGACAATAGCTGAAAACTTCCCTGACATGGGAAAGGAAACAGTCATCCAAGTCCAGGAAGCACAGAGAGTCCCAGGCAGGATAAACCAAGGAGGGATATACCAAGACACATAGTATTCAACTTGACAAAAATTAAAGACAAAAAAATACTAAAAACAACAAATAACATACAAGGGAACTCTTTAAGGTTATCAGCTTATTTCTCAACAGAAACTCTGCAGGTCAGAAGGGACTGGCACAGTATGTTTAAAGCGATGAAAGGGAATAACCTACAACCAAGAATACTCTACCCAGCAAGGTTCTCATTCACATTTGATGGAGAAATCAAAAGCTTTGCAGAAAAGTTAAAGCTAAGAGAATTCAATATCACTAGACTGGCTTTGCAACAATTATTTAAGTTACTTCTCTAAGCAGAAAAGAAAAGGCCACAAATAGAAACAGGAAAATTATGAATGGACAAACTCACTCGTAAAGGCAAATATACATTAAAGGAAGGAAATAATCTACACAAAAATATGATATCAAAGCCAGCAACTGTGGGAAGAGGAGAGCACAAATGCAGGGTATTGGGAACAAATTTGAAATTAAAAGACCCACGACTTAAAACAATCTTGCTAATATAAAGACTGCTTTATCAAAACCAGGCTTCCCTGGTGGCACAACAGTAAAGAATCCATCTACAATGCAGGAGACACAAGAGACTTGGGCTCAGTCTCTGGGTTGGAAAGATACCCTGGAGAAGGAAATGGCAACCCACTCTAGTATTTCTGTCTGGAGAATTCCATGGACAGAGGAGTCTAGTGGGCTACAGTCCATGGGATCACAAAAAGTTGTATATGACTGAAGCACTGAGCATGACACATATACCAAAATCTCATGGTAACTGCATACCAGAAATCTAAAATATTAACAGATACACATACGAAAAGGAATCCAAACACAACACTAAAGTTAGTTATCAATTCACAAGAGAATAAAAGAGGAAGAAAAGAAAAAAGACCTACAAAAAAATCTGAAACAATCAAAACAGTGAACAAATGGCAATTAAGGATATATATATTGATAATTACCTCAAATATGAATGGATTAAATGTTCCAACCAAAAGACATAGACTGGCTGAACAGATACAAAAATAAGACTACTCCATATGCTGTTTGTGAGAGACCAATTTCAGACCTAGGAACACATACAGACTGAAAGTAAGGGGATGGAAAAAGGTATTCCATGCAAATAAAAATCAAAAGAAAGCTGGAGTAGCCATACTCCTATTTGAAGAAGCAGACTGTAAAATAAAGACTGTTACAAGAGACAAAGAAGGACACTACAGAGTGATCAAGGAATCAATCCAAGAAGAATATATAATAATTATAAATATATATGCATCCAATATAGGAGCACCACAATATATAAGGCAAATGCTAAGAGCCATAAAAAGGACAAATCAACAATAACACAGTAATAGTGGGGGGACTTTAACACCCCACTTTCATCAGTGGGCAGAACATCCAGACAGAAAATTAATAAGAAAATACAAACTTCAAGACAGACTTAACTGAGATTTACATGACATTCCATCTGAAAGCAGCAGAAAATACTTTCCTCTTAAGTGCACAAGGAACATTCTTCAGGATAGATCACATTTTGGGACACAAATCAAGCCTCAGTAAATTTGAGAAAACTGAAATTATATCAAGCATCTTTTCTGACCACACTATGAGATTAGAAATCAATTACAAAAAGAATACCTTTGGGATACAGCAAAAGCAGTTCAGAGAAAGAAGTTTACACAGCAATTCAATCCTACCTCAAGACACAAGAAAAATATCAAATAAACAACCTAACCTTACACCTAAAGCAACTAGGGAAAGAATAACAAAAAACCGTTAAGTAGTAGAAGGAAAGAAATCATAAAGATCAGAGCAGAAATAAATGAAATAGAAATGAAGAAAACAGTAACAAAGATCAATGAAACTAAAAGTTAGTTAGTTCTTTGAGTGATCAACAAAATTGATAAACCTTTAGCAAGACTCATCAGGAAAAAAAAGGGAGATTTGAATCAATAACATTAGAAATGAAAAAGAAGTTACAACACTACAGAAACACAAAGGATCATAAGAAACTACCACAAGCAACTATATGCCAATAAAATGGACAACATGGAAGAAATGGACAAATTCTTATGAAAGTATAACCTTCCAAGACTGAACCAGGAAAAAATAGAAAATATGAACAGACCAATCACAAGCACTGAAATTTAAACTGTGATTAAACATATTCTAACAAACAAAAGCCCAGGGCCAGATGGCTTCACAGGTGAATTCTATTAAATATTTAGAGAAAAGCTAACCTCTATCCTTCTCAAAATCTTTCAAAAAGTTGCAGAGGGAGGAACACCCTCAAGCTCATTCTACAAGGCACCATCATCCTGATACCAAAACCAGACAAACATATCACAAAAAAAGAAAATTACAGGCCAATATCACTGATGAAAATACATCCATAAATTCCCAACAAAATAATAGCAAACCTAATCCAACAACATATTTAAAGGACCATATAACATGATCAAGTTGAATTTATCTCAGTGATTTAAGGATTCTTCAATATATGCAAATCAATCACTGTGATACACCATATTAACAAACCGAAGAATAAAAACCATATGGTCATCTCAATAGAGGCAGATAAAGATTTTCACAAAATTCAATACCCATTTATGATTAAAAAAAAAACTCTCTAGAAAATGAGCATAGGAGGAACATATCCTCAACACAATAAAGGCCATATATGACAAACCCAAAGCAAACATCATTCTCAATGGTGAAAAACTGAAAGCATTTCTGTTAAGACCAGGAACAAGACAAAGGTGTCCACATTCACCATTATTATTCAATAATTACTGAATTATTCCATTATTTGGATGTCCAAGCCATGGCAATCAGAGAAGAAAAATAAATAAAAGGAATCCAAATGGAAAAAGAAGTATAACTGTCACTGTTTGCAGATAACATGATTCTATACATTGAAAATCCTAAAGATTCAATCAGAAAACTACTAGAGCTAATCAAAGAATTTAGTCAAGTTGCAGGATATAGAAATCTCTTGCATTCCTATATACTAACACCGAAAGATCAGGAAAAGAAATTAAGGTGACAATCCCATTTGCCACTGTAAAAAAAGAATACCTAGGAATAAACATACCTAAGAAGGCAAAAGACCTATATGCAGAAAACTATAATGATGAAGGAAATAAAAGATGACAAAAACTGATGGAGAGAGATCAAGTTCTTGGATTGACAGAATATTTTCAAAATGATTACACTACCCAAGGCAATCTAGAGATTCTGTGCAAGCCCTATCAAATTATCAATGGCATTTTTCATAGAATTAGACAAAAAAAATCTTAAAATTTGTATGGAGCCACAAAAAACCCTGAATAGACTAAGCTAACTTGAGAAAGAAAAATGGAGCTGGAGGAACTGGGCTCCCTGGCTTCAGACTATACTACAAAGCTACAGTCATCAAAACAGTTATGGTACTGGCACAAAAACAGTTCTTGCATTCCTATATACTAACACCGAAAGATCAGGAAAAGAAATTAAGGTGACAATCCCATTTGCCACTGTAAAAAAAGAATACCTAGGAATAAACATACCTAAGAAGGCAAAAGACCTATATGCAGAAAACTATAATGATGAAGGAAATAAAAGATGACAAAAACTGATGGAGAGAGATCAAGTTCTTGGATTGACAGAATATTTTCAAAATGATTACACTACCCAAGGCAATCTAGAGATTCTGTGCAAGCCCTATCAAATTATCAATGGCATTTTTCATAGAATTAGACAAAAAAAATCTTAAAATTTGTATGGAGCCACAAAAAACCCTGAATAGACTAAGCTAACTTGAGAAAGAAAAATGGAGCTGGAGGAACTGGGCTCCCTGGCTTCAGACTATACTACAAAGCTACAGTCATCAAAACAGTTATGGTACTGGCACAAAAACAGAAATACAGACCAATGGAACAAGACAGAGAACCTAGAGATAAACCCATGCATCTATGGATACCTTATTTTTAACAAAGGAGGCAAGAATATACAATGGGGCAGAGATAGCCTCTTCAATAAATGGTGCTGGGAAAATTGGACAGCTATATGTAAAAAAATGAAATTAGAACATTCTTTAATACCATACATAAAAATAAACTCAAAATGGATTAAAGACCCAAATTTACGATCAGATACTATAAAACTCTTAGAGGAAAACATAAGCAGCACATGCTGACACAAATTGCAGCAATCTCTCTTTTGATCCATCTCACAGAGGGCTTCCCTGGTGGCTCAGAGGTTAAAGCGTCTGCCTCCAATGTGGGAGACCCGGGTTCGATCCTTGGGTCGGGAAGATCCCCTGGAGAAGGAAATGGCAACCCACTCCAGTATTCTTGCCTGGAGAATCCCATGGACGGAGAAGCCTACTAGGTTACAGTCCACGGGGTCGCAAAGAGTCGGACACAACTGAGCGACTTCACTTTCACCACAGAGTAATAGAAATAAAAACAAAAATAAATGAGACCTAACTAAACATAAAAGCTTTTGCATAACAAAAGAAACCATAAACAAAATGAAAAGACAACCCATAGAAGATATTTGCAAATGATGTTACTGACAAGGGATCAGTCTCCAAAATTTACAAACAGCTCATGCAGCTCAATATCAAAAAACCAAACTGAATCAAAAAATGGACAGAAGACATAAAGAGACATTTCTACAAAGGAGACACACTGATGGCCAAGAGAAGATTCTTAACATCACTAATTACGCAAATCAAAACTACAGTGAGGTATCACCTCACAATAGTTAGAATGGCCATCATCAAAAAGTCTAAAAACAATAAATGCTGGAGAGGGTGTGATGAAAGGAGAATCTTCCTACACTGCTGGTAGGAATGTAAAAGAGTACAGCCACTATGGTCAACAGTATAGAGGTTCCCTCAAAACCTAAAAACAGAGCTACAATATGATCCAGCCATCTCACTCCATCCTATAATCTGGAAAATAAAATGGTTCAAAAGGATATATGCACCCCAGTGTTCATTATGGCACTGCTTACACAACAGTCATGGCCTGAAGCAGCCTAAATGTCTATTGACAGATGAATGGATAAAGAAGACATGGTATATATATACAATGGAATATCATTCAGTCACTAAAAAGAATGAAATAATGCCATTTTCAGCAATGTGGATGAACCTGAAGATTATCATACTAAGTGAAGTCAGTCAGAGAAAGATAAACATCATATGATATTTATATGCAGAATGGGGGGAGGGTTAGATTGGGAGTTTGGGATTGACATGTACACAATGCTATATTTAAAATAAAATGTCAGACGTCTCTGGTGGTACAGTGGATAGGAATTTGCCTACCAATGCAGGAGACATTGGTTTGATCCCTGGTCCAGGAAGATTTCACATGCCATGGGGCAACTAAGCCTGTGCACTACAACTACTGAGCCTGCATGCCACAAATACTGAGCCCTAGGGCCTGTGAGCTGCAGTTACTGAGCCCATGTGCCTAGAGCCTATGCTCCACAATAAGAGAAGCTCGAGTACCACACTGAAGAGCAGCCCCTGCTTGCCACACTAGTGAAAGCCTGCACATCACAACAAAGACCCAGTGCAGCCAAAAATTAATAATTAATTTTTAGAAAAGTCATTCCATTAAAAAATATATAAATAATATTTCAAATGTTTAAAATAAATAGAACAAATCCTCATGCTAAACAACTGACTTAGAAACTAAGCTGTTTTAAACATATGGCAGAACAACTAGTATCCTCTGAACCTTAACTCCATATGCAAATATCAATATATGTCATACATGTTGTGAAGCTGAATTCAGTCCTATCCTTCAACAACATGATTTTACTATATATTCAAGTAAAATTAGTGAATGGAGGCAACTGACAAATTACATCACTCTTATCTTCAGTACTTGGAGAAGGAAATGGCAACCCACTCCAATATTCTTCCCTGGGAAATCCCATAGACACAATCTTCAGTTCTAGATTAAGGGGATTCATTTATGATATTATGATTGCTGTCAAGTCTTTAGTCTAATATAAATATGCTATGAAGTGTACTGTGGTTTCTGGGTAGTACCATGACATTGATTTCATAACATTTTAGAGCTTCACAACACTTGTTGTAAAATGAACATAAATTGGTACCAGCACTGTAGGCTTATGTGCCAAGTTTGCACCTTAGTGAGCTGCTCCATGATAAGTGAAAGTTTTTCTGATATGTACTGTGTCAGAACCATTTACATGACTTGTTTCAATGTGTGTTATGTGGCAGATTAGGTGATTCCCAGAGCTTTGCAAGATGCAAACATTATACAATAAGAACAAAAGGTGCCACATAGTTTCAAAAGGAGATATATTTGCAAACAGACTTAAAATATGTGATAATGTAATGCAACCTGGCATTCTTACTATCAATACTTCCTTTATCGGAGAAAAGGGCTAAGTACCTCCTTTTGAAGCCCATTCAAAATACGAAAGAATGTAGCTACTTACTGAAATTTCCATGGAAAAAAGTTAAGCAATGAGAATTGAAGAGTTTTATGTTTTCACCATCATTTACCTCTTCAGTAATTGAATCTAATGATGAAGTAGCTTCATCATAGAGAATGACTGGGGGGTTCTTCAAAATGGCTCTTGCAATTGCTACTCTTTGCTTTTCTCCTCCTGGTAAAGAAAATTTTAAAATAGTATAACATAAAGACATATTTTATATTTCTAGTATTTCCATTAATCATAAAGACATATTTTATATTTCTAGTATTTCCATTAATCATAACCACCAAGTAATACCTTCAATATTTAGTTTTACTCTTGATTATTGTTCATTTTACCCAGTTTTAAGAGTCTATGTTCATATATAATATCCCTTGACAAACTATATCCCCTGGAACATTAATGTAATTCTGGATTCTGACTTCATGGCAGGTGAAAAGAACAAAGAGGGGAGGTGACAATTTTGATTCTAGAATTACTTCTCTCACCAAAAATATGCTCATGACATACATTATTTTATATGTACTTTATATTACTTCCCAATGAATAATGACTTCAGGTAGAAAAATTCTAATATGACAGAATCCACAAAGCCAAAAACAAATTCAATATATGAAGTCTGAAAACTTAAAGACATGAAACTATGAATATCTAAATTTATTTCTTAATATAACCAAGTACCATTTAGCCAGTATTCTTAAAGATTTTTTTTTTTTTTTACAGAAAGCTATTATTTTCACAGCACTCTTCAATGTTAAGGCTGTATCCTAGGACCTCTTATTTCACCTTAGCTCTTTGCTATAGGGCTCTAGCACAGCAGAATTTTAAAACAGAAAGACTACAGAGGCCCAGAAAAGTTAAGTGATTTGCTCGAGATCACAGAGCAAGTTCTGGCAGAATCTGAACAAGACTCGACTAATTCCCAGTCCAATGCTTTTTCTTTCACAATGTACGAACCCACAATTATTCCTAAATATACTCGAAAGAAAATAAAGCAACCTTTCTTTCTTTGTTGGGACTCTCATAGGTCTAAGGCCATCAATCTTACATAAAACTTTGGTTGGAAGTATGAAAGATTCCCTGGTGGCTCAGACAGTAAAGAATTTGCCTGTAATGCAGGAGACCAGGGTTTGATCCCTGAGTTGGGAAGATCCCCTGGAGAAGTGAATGGCTACCCACTCCAGTATTCTTGCAAGGTGCTTGCACACAGTATGTACCTAGTCAATGTTGTGATACCAGTTTATAATGAGAAATAAGATTCATTAAAATTCATGTGGATATTCTTCATTCTCTTTTTCTTACCCTCATTCCTAATCTATAAAGCGCCCCCCCCAAATTAAACTAGAATGAAGAGTAAATGAAAGAGTGTAGCATGTTTATATAAGTTACATGAATACTTTTAGGCACTAGTTATCACCATACTTTCAGAATTCAAATAATTCAGGGCAAAGAAACATTTTTCTGAATCAAGAAAATTCAGTCATTTTAGGATAATCCATTATAAAACTTAATAATCATCTCATAATTAAACACTTAAAATTCAGAAGCCCTAAAATTTACTTGGTCACTGAACCAAAAAAGACAGGAAAATGAAGCTGGTTATAAGGAAATATACCAAGTATAACGAAATCTAAAGTTATCGAAAACATTCCATAATAAGCTAAGAAATTATGAGGAGATACACTGTGCTGTGCTTAGTTGCTCAGTCATGTCCGACTCTTTGCAACCCCATGGGCTGTAGCACGCCAGGCTCCTCTGTCCATGGGGATTCTCCAGACAAGAATACTGGGGTGGGTTCCCATGCCCTCCTCCATGATCTTCCCAACCCAGGGATCAAATCCAGGTCTCCCACACTGCAGGCGGATGCTTTACCATCTGAGCCACCAGGGAAGCCCATGAACACTGGAGTGGGCGAGGAATTGAACTGGGGTCTCCTGCACTGCAGGAAGATTCTTTACCAGCTGAGCTATGAGAAGATATACTATTTACTATCAAATTACTTGTCTCTACTCTTACTTTTTTCCCATGTGAATAATGATCTTGGCTTTCCTTTAAGATAATAAGTTAACACTGATCTCACCATGTATCAGTAACTTACTATTAAGCACTTACAGTGTTTGCAGCTGTGAGTGAAAAAAAAAAAAAGAGAGAGACATGCATGATTTCGGAACAGTTACTTCTAGCATGCTGAATTGTTTATAGTGATAGACAGGAAACGGGGAACTTTGCCAAAAGAGACTAAATAAGCATTAGGTTTGTACTCTGTCATTACATTTTCTAGTAAATGGTTCTGACAAATTAAAGTTTGAAGGGTGAATATAAGTGGGGGCCAGGTCTAAAATCTTTGATTACCTGAAAGCTTGAGTCCTCGTTCCCCTACTTGGGTGTCATATCCATGTGGCATTCGAAGAATTGCATCATGGAGTCCAGCTAATTTTGCCACTGCATATACTTCCTCAGGTGAAGCACTGATGTTTCCATATAAGAGGTTGTAGTAAATGGTATT
Source organism: Oreotragus oreotragus (assembly GCA_006410675.1). NCBI lineage: Eukaryota > Metazoa > Chordata > Mammalia > Artiodactyla > Bovidae > Oreotragus > Oreotragus oreotragus. The sequence continues at coordinate 45,234 of SJYX01002168.1, read as the reverse complement.
ATGGAAGAGGACAGCATCCTGGACCAGATTTATATATATACACACATAGATATGCATGTTTCATATTTTTAAAATTCAAACAACAGTAAAGACATAAAGAGTAAAATGTGATAAAAGTGGTCTTTTATTAATATCATCCCTCATACCTGCTTCATTTCCCTTCCCAGAGCTAATCATCATGAACCATTTGTTGTGTATCATTTCAAACTTTTTCTGATACATTTATATGCTTAAACATACATCTTTTTTTTTCCCCAACAAAAGTGGGGCCATACTATATAAGTTGTTTTTTTCACTTAACACATTCTGGGGATTGTTCATGTCAATAACAGAAACCTACCTCATTCTTTTTAACAGTTTTGTGATACTAAATCTATTCCTATACTGATGGACATTAATTAAAACTTTTGCTACTGTAAATAATGTTGAAATAAAATATCATTGTATAATGACTTATACACACCCTTCTGTAAGAAGGATTCCTAGAAGCAGACTGTTGGGTTACAAGCATACCTTTACCCTTGGATAGTATGGCCCAACTGTCTTTCAAAAATGTTCCAACAGCATATACTCCAACCAACAATGTATGAGGATGCCAGGTCCCCAGATCCTCAGCAACCCTGGATATTAATAAGTTTTCATTGTTGCTACTTTTAAGGGTAAAATGTGGTTTTTGTTTAAATTGACATTTCTCTTACTACTAATGAAATTGAATATATTTCATATATTAATATCTCAGAAGCTTTTAAATTGGACTTAAAACACAGAAAGCAAAGAATTTATGCATTATAGATTTTTTGGGGGAGAAAGTTCACTGCAAGCATTCATTTGATACTTCAATTTATTCTGACATGGCACACTAAAGCTAATTTACTTAATGTGAGTATCTACCTCCCACTTTTCTTTCAGTATCCAATGGTTGTAAGGCAATAGTAAGATGAAACAAAGTGATTCTTTTGATTAACATTAACCAGTATACTCAATTAATTAAGATCTTCTTTAATATCATAATCAGCCCTAGAGTTACAGATATTATTTCAAATCATATTTTAATAACTTTTACACCTAATACTAATATAAACTTTTCTTGTATGGAGGTGATAGTTCAATCCAATGAGTTTAAAGTTCTGCAAAGAGAAAATACTTATTTTTAAAATATTTTCTATTTAGAAAAAAATTAAAAAAATGTTAACTGAAAATGTTAAAAATACAAAATGTATGGTAAAATAAAAGTTAATTAAATAATCCATAATCCCACCAACCAGCAATAACTACTATTAATATGTTGGTGCATTTTCTCCAATTTTTTTCTGTTACATGTATTTATTTAATGTTATAAAATGGAGATATTACATTTTATTTGGAAATTCTTTTTCAACAAACTTTGTATCTGAGTATTTTTCCATGATACTCAATACTCTTTATAAACATGATACTTATATTGTTTCTAACTTCTGCTATTATAAACAAACTATAATGAACAGCTTAGCATATAAAAATCTGTTCACTTCTCTGTTTATTTCCTTACTAAAACTTCCTAGAGGCAGAATTACTGTAATAAAGACTAAATATTTTTCAGACTCTTGTTATATACTGTCAATTTGCTCATCAGGAAAGCTATATGCTTCCTCCAGCAAGAGACTGGCCATTTCACATAGCCTAACCCAAACTAGACATCATGAATTTTAAAATCTTTACCAGTCTGATAGGTGAAAAGTGGTTGATTTAATTACTAAGATTTCTAATGAGGACGAGCATCTTTTCTTCCATTTATTGATGATGTATATTTTTCCTTAGTGAATAAAATGCTTTATGTTTCAAAATAATTCAACATATAGTCTACAAATCACCTAAATCAAAATCACCTAGGAGGCATATTCACAAATGCAGGTTTCTGGGGCCCATAAAGTGTGTGAAAGGGAGTTGGAATTTCAATAATCTTCCTAGGTGACTCATGCACTCCAAATTTGGGATTCTCAGTGAAAGGGAGGACAGGGCAGAGTGGCATGCGTCAGATCAGTTGAGGACCTTTTACAAGCTATATAACATGGACAGAGAAGTCTGGCAGACTACAGTCCATGGGGTCGTGAAGAGTTGAACACGACTTAGCAACTAAACCACATATGCCACAACTAAGTCCCAGGTCTCTCTATTGGCTTTCAGCATAAGAAAAACTTATAACCTATAAGGCTATCTCCTTATCTTCTCAGAGCTTACTCTGAACTTGTTTCCCCCTACAGTCACTCAGCAAATACTTGTTAAATGCTCACTATGGGTCAGGCACTGTGCTTGATACTTGGGGACAAGGCATACCAACTTGAAGTTGGCAGCCAAACTTTTATAATTTTTATAGATTTACTATGTCAAAAACTGCTCAAATAGTAGTTTTCATTTAATGAACAGTTATGTGAGGGACATTGTACTTGGTACTTTACACATATATCTCTAATCCATATTAATTCTGTCTTATAAGAAAAATGGTATCCTTATTTTACAGATGAGGAAACTGATGCTCACAACTATACAACATATAAGGGTTAAAGCTGGGCTTAGAATCCAGTTCTGTCTGACTCCAGTCTGAGCTCTTTCCTCTATGTTATGTTTTCTTCCTAAGGCTTAAAAAAAAATCTTCCCATTATGAAGATTTTTAAATTCATGTTTTTTGGTAACAGAATATGGCCTGTAGGGCCTAATGCTTCCAACTTAATTAACATATACTGACTCCTTGGATCCAAATTATTCTAGTAAAAGATTCAGCAACCCAACAAATCTTTCCCCAAATAGGTTTTTTCCTTTTTTAAATACCTGAGGTACCACTCCCACTGCCTTCCGAAGGCTTTCCAGGCTCACATCTTGTATATTTTGACCAGCAAGGTAAATGTTACCCTTTTGAGGCTCATAGAAGCGAAATAATAGCCTCACTATTGTGCTTTTCCTGAAATAGAAAACAAAGAAAGGTAATATAGCTCCAACTGGCATTAAGGAACCCCTATTTTAAACTACAGTAATCATTTTATTATGACAAGGAAAAATATTACATTGGGAATCATCAATCAATGATGCAAAATTTTATAAACAACTAAATTACCCACCCTGACCCACTACCTCCTACAATGGCAACTTTCTTTCCTGCAGGGACTTCAAAAGATATTCCATTAAGGACTTTCTGCCCCTCAATGTATTCAAAATGCACATTATCAAAGGCCACCGTAGCTGTCTGTGGTGTGATCTGAAGGGGAGATGCCATCGCTTTGTCCTAGCAGAGAAGGAAAAAAAAAAAACCACTTTATACACCGCCTAGAGTATTGCTATGCAGATAATTTTCTAATTCAGAGATAAAAAGGAAAATAATGGGAAAGGAGAAAGTTTATAAGTGGAGTTAGACCACTTCTATGCATGCTTTTAAAGATCTGTTTTTTCCCTCACTGCTAAGGGCAAAAATCTTGAATGCTCTGATTTCTGATCAATTTGTTTTGGGGAGGAAGAGAAATGGTGGGCAGGGGAGAAAGGAGGCTGAGAATATAAGGAGAGGCAATAACATTTTGTATCATTATTAGCAATAGTAAATCAAGTACAAATACAAATAACTGAAGTTAACAAAATTTAGTGTCTAGGTATAATTTTCTTTGCTAATGTTGTAAGGTTTCTAAACATAGAAATAAAATCTGTAACAGCCTTTTAATACACATTATAGTCCCAATTCCTGCAAAAGACAAAATTAGTTTGCTAACATGGTGATATAAGACTGTTATCCCAGAATAATACTATTACAGGATGATGCTTATATGCTTTTAAAAAGGTATTAAAAACATTACTTACTTTAATTCGGGTGTCTACCTTGAGTAGAGTAAACAAGGTGTTCATATCTATAAGTGCTTGTCTAGTCTCTCTGTATACAGTTCCCAGAAAGTTAAGAGGTAATGAAAGCTGAAAAAGCAGTCCATTCACCATTACTAAATCTCCAACAGTAAGGGTACCTTAATATGCAGTTGGTAGAGAAAAAAATACATTAGATGTCATGAACTTTCCAGTTTAAGAGAAGTTTACAGTTTATTACTGTGGAATACAGTTGAAAACATACATAATCAGCAACTGTAGGGCCTACTCTAATTCCAAAGCATTTTAACTCATGATTTAGGAATATAGGGAACTAGATATGTGCTAAGTGGAATGGGAAAAGCCTACCCATACAATACACATGATATATAAGAAAAAAGAATGGTTTAAAAAAACAGAAAGAATGGTTTAAAAATGCAGACAGAAATGGAAGGCTGAAAATCTTTCCTTTCTTCCTAAGATACTAGCATAATATAAAGTAGAATTTTTTAAAAGTATAAATTAAAACATTGGAGCAAATAGATATCATGATTGGGAATGATAAACCATATATTAAGGTCATAGTGAATGAAAGAATCCTAGCTGAGCAAGCAAGTTGCAGAAAAGAGGTAAGGATATTATTTATTTTTGAAATGTTTTAGAAATGAACAGCTAATAGATAAAAGGTTACTAGTATTAAGATTGCTCGCACTTTAGTCCTTAGGATTAAACACTAAGTTAATTACACTTCCAGGTCCACGAGAGAAATTAGAAATATTAGATGCTAAAAAGTATGTTACTCCTAAAAGAATCAGATTGTAGCCCCACAAATAGCAATCCCAATCAATTAGAAAATTAGTGCTAAATTTGTAGCGTTAACCAAAGGAAACAACATACCATCAAGAAAACATATTGTGATACAAAAATGAAAGTACTCCAAGGATGTTATAGTACCTTAATAAATATGCTTTATATTTAAGACTAAAACACATATTCCTCTCATTAATATTTATTTATAAAGGTTAAGTAAAACACTAACAAAAGTGAAAACCACAGATCTATTACCTGCCACAATTCCCTGACTGGCAAGCACCATTATGGCTGTTAAGCCAACACTGAAAATAGCACTTTGACCAAAGTTCAGCATAGCCAGAGTAGAGGTACTTTTCAATGATGCAGCTTCATATGTCTTCAAAAATCCATCATATCTTTGTGCTTCATAATTTTCATTATTAAAATACTACAAAATACATAAAATAGTAATTACATACAAGTATAATTGGAATCAGACTTCATCTATGGATACAATTTTGTACTGCACAGGAAATTTTAAAGAGTAACTTTCAATACATTGGACTATGGTACACCTGCAGTTTTCCACTATGGACAGTATTTTTTTATTTTTACTTTATTTTGCTTTACAATACTGTATTGGTTTTGCCATACATTGACATGAATCAGCCACAGGTGTACATGAGTTCCCAACCCTGAACCCCCCTCCCACCTTCCACCCTATATCATCTCTCTGGATCATCCCCGTGCACCAGTCCCAAGCATCCTGTATCCTGTATCGAACACAGACTGGCGATTCATTCCTTACATGATAGTATACATGTTTCAGTGCCATTCTCCCAAATCATCCCACCTCTCCCTCTCCCACAGAGTCCAAAAGTCCGTTCTAAACATCTGTGTCTCTTTTGCTGTCTCGCATACAGGGTTATCATTGCCATCTTTCTAAATTCCATATATATGTGTTAGTATACTGTATTGGTGTTTTTCTTTCTGGCTTACTTCACTCTGTATAATAGGCTCCAGTTTCATCCACCTCATTAGAACTGATTCAAATGCATTCTTTTTAATGGCTGAGTAATACTCCATTGTGTATATGTACTACAGCTTTCTTATCCATTCATCTGCTGATGGACATCTAGGTTGTTTCCATGTCCTGGCTATTATAAACAGTGCTGCGATGAACATTGGGGTACATGTGTCTCTTTCAATTCTGGTTTCCTTGGTGTGTATGCCCAGCAGTGGGATTGCTGGGTCATAAGGCAGGTTTATTTGCAGTTTTTTAAGGAGTCTCCACACTGTTCTCCATAGTGGCTGTACTAGTTTGCATTCCCACCAACAGTGTAAGAGGGTTCTCTTTTCTCCATACCCTCTCCAGCATTTATAAAAGTCCATAAAATTTATCCCCGAAATATTTAAAGAATGCCTAGTTAATTTAAATCTAGATCTATAAGAGCTGGCAAGGGACTTCCTTCACAAAGCCTTCCCTTGATCCTGAGACTCTCTAAATTCACAATTTCATTGCCCCCACCACATTATGCCTTCTTGTGTTATCACTTGCATACTTTAACTCTCCCAATGCTTAGCAAATTCTGGGAGGGCAAGGACTGAACAGCAATCATTGATTTTACTGCCCTCCTAGTTACTGGACTTAGCATAGTGCTTTGCACACAAGAGACATTCAGTAATATTTGTTAAATGGAAAAAGGAACAAATAAATGAAAGAATTAGTGAAAAGCACTATGTTAGGCACTATGAGGGATAGAGTCAAAACTCAGTGTGCATTCTGAATCAAATGCTAACTATACTGTCACCACCACTTATAAATTAATTAAATAAACAATAAAGTACTATTTTTTCATCATACCAAGATATCCTATCCTAATCTGCAGCTCTAACTTACAGCACCTATAATATTAAATGGCAGAACAAATCTTAGCACAGTGTGAAAGGAAGGAAAAGTCAAATCAAACATATTACCTTCACAGTTTCATAATTCAGCAGTGAGTCAATGGCAGCATTGCCTGCATCATTATCTGCTTTGTTCATTTCTATTCTAAACTTAGTTCTGTAAGAAAAAGATGTGCATAGGTATAGAATGTCTGCTATAGAAGCATAACTAATTTCTTCACCTTGACTGACCTCTGAGGAATACCTTACCTCCACTGTGTGATGGCAACTGTGAATGCTGTGTATGCACCAAGTGTCCCAAGGGTCACCAATGCAAACTGGGCACCACATCTATAATACTGGAAAAGACAAAAAAAGAAATGAGCTTAGTCATTATTCTTGTCAAATAGCTTATAATATATAATAGCAAACCTCAAAGATTCTAATTAAGAATATGTTGGTATAAAGTTATATATATGAAAAACTAAGAAAACAAATACCTTAGAAAACCAACTTTAAGTTATACACATACTTTTAATTATAAAATATGAAACGGTGCATCATTATACCTAAAATGTTGTGAATGGTGAATAGCAAGAAACCTAGATAATCTGAGCGTACCAGTCCCAAGTCATATACCATAATGTCTGCTAACAACAAAAAAACTGCAAGCATTAGCTAAATGACTGATCTATGTTTAGAACTGAATAACTCTTTACAATAACAACATGATAAAAGACTTTAGATACAGTCCCTTGAAGCTTGTGGCAAAATAATTAAACTGCACAATCCTTCTGGCATCATGGAATTTTGCTTTAAAATCATCAGCATGCAACAGTACAGAAGCTTCAAGTACTAAACATCTACTAACAAGAATGTATGATAAAAGGTTGTCATGAAAAAAGTTACCTACCAAAACACCACTGACAAGAGTCACCTCAAACATGATGGGAAGAAGATTAAATACTAAAGCACTCAGGACAAAACTGATACCCCTTGTTCCTCTGTCAATAGCCTTTGATAAAGCTCCTGTCTGTCTGCTCAGGTGGAAAGCCAGATCCAGGTTGTGAAGATGGAGAAAGACATTTTTGGCGATTCTTCGGATTGAATTTTGGGCCACCTTGCCAAATACTGCATTTCGAACTTCATTAAAAAAGGCAGCTCCCGCTCTTGATATACCATCTAACAATACATTCAAGAAAAAATGGGGTGCAAAAACATTAGAATTGTTGCAGTGCAAAAAACAGCAAGGGCTCAGAAAATATTTGTACAATGAATGAGCATATCACAGAATACTTACACTAAAAGAAACCTAGAAAACATCTAGCCTAGTGAGTATTAATTTTTCCACCAGTGAAAATCGTTCATTGTTATTTACCCCCATAAGGTCCCAGATGTTGAAAGATTTTTTTCCAAGTAAATACTTTTACTAAATAACAACCCAAAAGACCCTGATGCTGGGAAAGATTGAAGAAAAGATGGTTGGATGGCATCACTGACTCAATAGACATGAGTTTGAGTAGGGTCTGGGAGTTGGTGATGAACAGGGAGGCCTAGTGAGCTGCAGTCCATGGGGTTGCAGAGAGTTGGACATGACTAAGAGACTGAACTGAACTGAGCCCATAAGGTCTTATTATAGATAAATGCACAGTATCTGTTGAGGTTTTATGATCTAATTCAATTCCCCCAAGAAACAAATGATAAAACTGATATCCTGAAAAATCTAAGTGCTTTGACTAAGCATGCCCCAACTCAGGTCTGAATCTCAGAGTATCCTTTCCATGGCATGGGGACACAAAGCATTATATTCTTTATAAATTGCAGATCTGTGTCATGGCTACTGAATATAATTTAAAAACATTTAATACACATATATCATTATTTAGCCATTTCCTGTTTATCAGCTAACAATAACAGCAAGAATATAACTATAGTCTTACTAAAAAGATACCTTATAAGGAGTCTATTGGAAGTGGCTGTTATGAATTTAATGTCTTATTTCATGTTATTGCTTTCTAGAACTTAGAAACTTTTATTATAATTTTTTGAAAGTATATAGTACAAAGAACATTTAAAAATCACATATCAAAAAAAAATTGCACATAACACGAATATCCAAAATGCTAAGTTATGTTTGTGGTAAAAGGTCATATGCTCAAGTATGATAAAACCCTTTTGAAAAAAAGTCAACACCTGTAGACAGATTAAAGAACCACACATACAGCCAATCAGAACTGCTGTTGCCATGGTTGCAACTGTATTTGGTGCATCACTCAGGTTCAGCATGTTTCCCGACATCTGGTTGAGGCTGTCTACAGCATATTTAAACATGAAGGGAACCACAATATTCATGGCCTAAAAACATAAAAGTAGCAATTATCCATCATATACAAATTATTTTTTTTACAAAAGCACAAATATTTACCTTAAACTAGCATTTATGGGAATGTTTAGATATTAACCATTTACCAAGGAATCATTTTTCCTAGTTTATAAAGATAAAATCTTTGGCAGTGGGAGAGCCGTCATTTCAGGATTCCTACTTCACACTGACTGTCATGTTAACATTCATTTATAAGCTATGTGCATTAGTCAAATGCTCCTGCCTCCATGAAATCACCCCATCATCCACTCAAAAATTCTTTCTTTGTTATCTAAAATCCTACAGAGCTCATGGCACATACAACAAATTGCCTTATGTTATAGTTACTTGTGTATAGATTTTTCTTTTCTACCAGATTCTTGACATTCTGTATCATATTCCTCTTTCTGTCCCACTTATATTGAGTACAATGCTTTGTAGGTAGAAGGTATTCAATAAATATGTGTAAAATTATTTATTCACCAAAATAATGGTAAAACCGAAATTACACTGCAAAAAGGATCTCAAAAGCAGATAAATTATAAGTATCTGTCGCTGATTCATGAATCACTGGCAAGGGAAAAAGAAACAACACTGATAGATACATTTGCTCCAGAAAAAAATCCCTTTGCTCCAAGACCATATAAAACAAAACCCAATGAATACCAAACNAATAATGGTAAAACCGAAATTACACTGCAAAAAGGATCTCAAAAGCAGATAAATTATAAGTATCTGTCGCTGATTCATGAATCACTGGCAAGGGAAAAAGAAACAACACTGATAGATACATTTGCTCCAGAAAAAAATCCCTTTGCTCCAAGACCATATAAAACAAAACCCAATGAATACCAAACTAAGCTTTCAAACACCAACCTATTTCTCCATGAGAATACAAAAAAAAAAAAAAAAAAAATTAGGGGTACAATGCTTTCATATATTCAAGATAAGTTAGTCAATCACTCACATTTTCTATAAAGTTATACTGTTAAAAACACTAACCATCATTCAGAAAAAGGAAGTTGGTAAAGCTGGCCGTTTTCTTTGAAGAAATTAAATTCATATACATTAATAGTGTGAAAACAATTTTATAAGACTTAACCGGTTCTCGTTAGTTCCATTGTTACATCATTAATCTTTGATAAACAGAAATAATACGGTCAATAAATCTAAGATTAGCTACAACTAACAGGAACTACGTAAACCTTACCAATCAAGATTTCAAATGTATAAAAATGTCTTAGCATCCAAGTAGGTACTGTAACATTTAATATCATTAAAACAGACAGCAGATGTTGGAATATTTTTAAAACTCAATGCTATGGAAAAAATTGCTTAAAACTTTAAGATTTATAACTTCCCAAATATAATCTAATGAATAGTTGGTTTCAAGTAACATAAAAATATCTAAATTCTGATTCCCATATAATCATATATTCTTAGGCATTTTGCTTCTACTTGAGATGGTCTCCCTGCTCAATTTACCTCTCCACTTTGTTCTTCAAAACACACTTTGAATCTCATTCCCATCATGATGCCTTCTCTAAAATCTGCAGCTCTTTTGGCACTTTCTATTTTCTAAGCTTTCTTTTTTTATATAGTTTAAAGCACAGCATTTATAATTTTTATCATATATTTATCACTCACTTTATCTCCAGGTGCATGTGTATGGATAACTCAGTGGAAACCTTCTGCAACAAACAAACATTTTGTAAAAAATAGCTATAGGAGTAGCAATGGTGCCTAGGTACCTATCACAAAGGTGAGAGCTGGATGAAATGGGTATTACCTCTAAAACTGAGAAAACTCAGGTTCTATGATTTTTAATGAGTTGTTTAGTAAGCAGCGGGGCTGGAATTAAAATCCAGGTCTACTTTGAAATTCAGAATTTTTCCCAGTATACCATAACCATATCAGCAGCTTATAAGGCAGGGCCAATAGTATTTAATTACTTTTGTACCTTAAAATGGCTGGAGAAGGAAATGGCAATCTACTCCAGTATTCTTGCCTGAAGAATCCCATGGACAGAGGAGCCTGGCAGGCTACAGTCCATGGGGTCGCAAGAGTCGGACATGACTTAGTGACAAAACCACCACTACCACCACCCTAAATGGATACACTTAAGTGTAATACTTAAACCAGTTACAGCTGATAACAGCTGAAAAGTATTTAAATAAATTTGCACAAGTAATTTAAATAAATTTGAACAGATTCCAGGTTTTCTGTATAATAAGGCTAAATACCAGGGACTCTTTGGTGGCTCAATGATAAAGAATCTGCTTGCAATGCAGGAGACACGGGTTCAATCCCTGGGTCAGGAACTTCCCCTGGACAAGAAAATGGCAACCTACTCCAGCATTCTTGCCGGAGAAATCAAATGGACAGAGGAGCCTGGAAGGCTACAACTCATGGGGTTGTAAGAATCAGTCACAGCTTAGCAACTAAAACACCACAACACTTTTGAGTGCAAGAAAAAGTAATAGTTACAGCTAGCATGCAATTCTCACAATGCATAGCCTATTATATCTTTGCCATACTTAGAGTATATTGTTACTGAAACTAACGTATCACCAAGAAAACTGTGCAATTTTATTTTTTTTGAAAATGTATTTACATTTGTTCAAATTGAGAGCATCCTTATAAACATATAAATAATTTGAATGTCATCTGTCTGTAGTTAGCACAGTGCTAAGAACATACACTACCTATAATGATAATTGTTGATTACTGTCAGTTTCCCCATAAAAGTAATTTTTTAAAGTAATTTTTAAAAGAAAAGGAAAAACACTAAAGAAATGGAAAAGATTACATGTAGATGTTATCTACACGTAGATCATTAGTATACCATTACATGTGGTTTCCACTGATCTTGTGATATTTTGAGGATGTGTTCAGTTGCTCAGTCATGTCTGACCCTTTGTGGCCACATGGACTGTAGCTTGCCAGGCTCCTCAGTCCATGGAATTTTCCAGGCAGGAATACTGGAGTGGATTGCCATTCCCTACTCTGGGGGTTTTCCTGACCCAGGGATCAAATCCATGTCTCAGGTCTCCTTCCTTGGTGGGTGGATTCTGGGACTGGGGGTGGTAGTGGTGGCAAATATTGATTTCTCCCTAATATTCTGCCTTCAGCAGAACTAGACTTAAATCATCTCAGACAACTGTGATTTTTAAATTTTTCATTTTGAAATAATTATAGGCTGACAGGAAGTTGCAGAAATAGTACAGAGACTCATAACCCTTCACCCAGCATCTCCTAATGATGGCATCTATTATATAGCTTTAGTTCAATATCAAAACCAAAAATGTACATTGGCACATTGCTGTTAACTAGGCTATAGAACTCACTCAGTTTTCATCATTTTTAAATGTGTATTAGTGTGTGTGTGGTTTGTATGTGTTTTCTATATGGTTCTATGCAATCTTGTCCCATGTTCAGATCCATGTAATCATCACAACAATCAAGACATAGAACTGTACTATCACCACAAAAGAACTTCCTTATGCTACTTATTTATATTTCTTCATCAACTCTTTTTACTGCTGAGTACTAGTCTGTGGATGTAGCAGAATTTATTCAACCACTCACTCATATCTGAAGGATATTATGATTGTTTCTAGTTTGGGGCTATTATTAATAAAGATGTTATGAACATTTTCATACAGGTGGTCATATGTTTTCATTTCTCTATGATAAATGCCCAAGTGGGTAATTGCTAAGTCATACGGTAAGCCTACACTGAACTTTTTAACAAACTGCCATACTCTTTCAAAGTGGCTGGTACCACTTCATGTTACTACCAGTAAAGTATGAATGATCCAATTCCTGTGCATCCTCACCAACATTCGGTATCATCACAGTTTTTTTTTTTAATTTTCAAACTATTTTAATAGGTGTATAGTGATATTTCATTGTGGTTTTAATTTGCATTTCCGTAACAGCAAAGATGTTGAATATCTTTGCATGTACTCTCTGTGATTTATATATCCTCTCTGATAAAATATGTTGGTGTCTTTTGTGCATTCTATATTCGGATTGTTTTTTGCTACTGAATTTTAGGAATTCTTTATATTCTAGATACAGCCCTCTGTTGGTTATGTGATTTATAAATATTTTCTTCCAGTACATAGCTTGTCTTTGATCTTACTGAGGCACCTGAATTCCTACCCCACCTAGAGTCATGAGTCCCTTTCCCTAGGAAACAATGGAGGCCAAGGTAAGAACCAGGACTTTCAAACCTATTTGCAGAGCAGTGCCATGAGAGGCCTGCTAAATAGAAAGATTTAAATGAGATCCAGTCTCATAGTATCCCAAATGCCCAGGTTTCAATAAAAAAGTCACTCATCATCCCAAGAATGCCTAAGATAGCAACTTGAATAAGAAAATGCAATAGACAGAAATATTAGAACTACCTGACTAGAATTTTGGAGTAGCCATCATAAAAGTACTTCAAGGAATATTTATAAACATGCTTAAATCAACAAAAATAAAATGTCTCAGCAAATAGAGATAAAAGAAGCAAATGAAAAAATCTGAAACTGAAAAATATAACTGACGTAAAAAAGCCTGAATGGATGGGATCTATGGCAGAATGAAGAGGACAAAGGAAAAAATATGTAAACTTGAAGACAGAATAATAGAAATTACTGAATATGAACAACAGAGAGAAAATAGACTTAAAAAAAAAACAGTAAATAAGACCCATAAACCTAAGGGAACATAAGAAAAGATCTAGCATTCGTTTTCAGAGTGCCAGAAGAATAAGAGAAAAAGTGTGAAACTGGAAAATATTTGGCAAAGACAAACCAAAGAATTCAAGAAGCTGAGCAAGCATAAATAGGGATAAATCCAAAGAAGTCCACACTTAGACACATCAAAATTAAACTTCTGAAAGCTAAAGACAAAAAACTACTAAAAGAGCTAGACACAAATAATACATTAAGTATAAGAGAAAAACAATTTGAAGACAGAAGATTCCCAGGGAGGCGAGCAGGAAGTGGCATTTTTCAAGTGGTAAAAGAACTGTCAACCAAAATCCTATCACCACAAATTAGCCTTCAGAAATGAAGGGAACAGCAACACATTCTCAGAGTAAAGAAAACTAATAAGAATTAATTAACAGCAGATCTGCTCTAAAAGAAATGCTAAAGGAAATTCTTCACATTCAGGGAAATGCTAATAGAAGCAGTATGAATCCCAGAACATTAGGACTGAAGGAAAAGTAACAGAAATGGTAAATATCTAAGCAAATATAGTAGCATATTCTTAAGTTCTATAAAATACATTTGATGGTTTAAAGCAAAAATTAAAACACTGACTAATAGGGTTTTCAGTGCATGCAGATGTAACACATAAAATGATTTGTAAACATAAAGGGGGTCTTAGAGGGTGGTAAGGTTTTTACATTTCACTTGAAGCGATAATGTACTGATTCTATGTAGACCGTGAAAAGTATATTATAATTCTTAGAGCAACTACTAAAAACTTATACAAAGAGATAGACCAAAAGGCACAAGAGATACAATGGGATAGTAAAACCTGTTCAAATAACGGAAAATATGGTAGGAAAGATGAAAAAAAGCAACAAAATAAAGAGACAACTAGCAGAAAACAATGGCACCCCACCCCAGTACTCTTGCCTGGAAAACCCAATGGACGGAGTAGCCTGGTGGGCTGCAGTCCATGGGGTCGCTAACAGTCGGACAGACTGAGCAACTTCACTTTCACTTTTCTCTTTCATACATTGGAGAAGGAAATGGCAACCCACTCCAGTGTTCTTGCCTGGAGAATCCCAGGGATGGGGGAGCCTGGTGGGCTGCCGTCTATGGGGTCACACAGAGTCGGACACAACCGAAGTGACTTAGCAGCAGCAGCAGCAGCAGAAAACAAGTAATAAAATGGAAGACCATTATTTTCAATAGCTAGGACATGGAAGGAACCTAGTTGTTCATCAACAGATGAATGGATAAAGAAATCATTGTACATATATGCAATGGAATATTACTCAGCCATAAAAAGGAACACATTTGTATCAGTCCTAACAAGGTGGATGAACCTAGTGCCTATTTTACAGAGTGAAGTAATTCAGAAAGAGAAAAACAAATATTGTGTATTAATGCATATATATGGAATCTAGAAAAATGGTACTGATGAACCTATTTGCAGGGGAGTAATAGAGATGCAGACATAGAGAACAGATTTGTGGACACTGGAGGAAGGAGAGGGTGAGACAAATAGAGCAACATTGAAACACGCATTACCACATGTAAAACAGATAGCTGGAGGGAATTCCCTGTTCCCAAGGAAGCAGTTCAAATCTGGTGCCCTTTGACTACTTGTGGGGGGCAGGGGAGGGGAGGCGGGTGGAGGGAGGATGGAATGGGATGTGGGAGGGAGGTTTAAGAGGATGGGGACATATGTACACCTATGGTTGATTCATGTTGATATATGGCAGTAACCAATGTAATATTGTAAAGCAATTTATTCTCCAATTAAAAATAAATAAAGATAAACAAACTCAACTTAGGTCAGCTCTCAAAAATAAAATGGTAGCCCAAACTTCAAATACATCAGTAATTACCAATACAATTATCATTATAATGAGCAATATAAATAATTATTAATGTATCAATAAACAAGCAATGAACAACTGGAAACCAAGATTTTTAAAAATTTACAACACCCCTCCCCACAAAAACAAATCCTTAAGTATAAACCCAGGGTTTCTCAACCTTTACTACTAACATTTAGATAATTTTTTCCTATAGGAGAGGCTGTTCTGTGTACTTCAGGATGTTTAGTGTCTAACCTCTACTGATCACAACCCAGCACTGTGCAAATGTGACCAATAAAATGCCTCTAAAGCATTAAAGTGTCAGTCACTTAATTGTGTCCAACTGTTTGTGACCCATGGACTGTAGCCCGCCAGGCTCCTCTGTTCATGGAATTCTCCAGGCATGAACACTGGAGTGGGTTGCCATTTCCTTCTCCAATGCATGAAAGTGAAAAGTGAAAGTGAAGTCGCTCAGTCATGTCCAAACCTCAGCGACCCCATGGACTGCAGCCTTCCAGGCTCTTCCATCCACGGGATTTTCCAGGCAGGAGTACTGGAGTAGGGTGCTATTGCCTTCTCCATGTGAAGCCCTAGATACTGCCAAATGTCCCCTGAAGGGCAAAATCAGGGGAAACACTGCTTTTAATTGGGAACCACTGATCTAATCAAATATGTACAGTATCTATATGCTGAAAGCTACAAATACATATGAAATAAATTACAGAAGATCTAAATAAATAGGGAGACATATTGTGTTCATCAACTGTAAGAATCAACATAGTAGGGGGCATCAAATTTCCCCAAATCAGTCTAGAGATTTATTAAAAATCCATTTAAGAGTCCCATCCAGCTTGTTTGTAGCAATGATTGAAGAAAAGAAACTAGAAAAGCCAAAATAATTTTGGAAAAAAAAATCAGAAGAACCATACTACCTCTCTTTAAGATGTACTATTAAAAAAAAAAAAAGACATACTATAAAACTACAGTACGGAAGGCATTGTGGTGTTGATGAATGGAGAGACACATAGATCAAAGAAACAGAATTCAGAAAATGATGACATACAACTATCTATCTGAGAAAGAATAATGGCTCCCTAAATATTTCCATGTACTAATATCCAGAACCTAGAAGATGATACCTTACATGGTAAAATGGACTTTGCAGATGTGAATAAACTAAAGAATATGAGCTGGGGAGAATATTCTGGATTATCTAGGTGGGCCACATATAATCAAAAAGGTCCTTATAAGTGGGAAGTAGGAGGGCCAAAGGAAAGGAAAAAACGATATGACTATAGAATCCAAGAGTTAAGAGTCAAGAAGACTGAAGATGCTGTTAGCTTTAAGATGGAGGAAGGGGCCTCAAGCCAAACGATGCAGGTGACTTCTAGAAGCTGGAAGTGAAAGTGAAAGTCGTTCAGTTGTGTTTGACTCTGGGACCCAATGGACTATACAGTTCATGGAATTCTCCAGGCCAGAATACTGGAGCCTTTCCCTTCTCCAGGGGATCTTCCCAACTCAAGGATCAAAACTGGGTCTCCCATACTGCAGTGGATTCTTTACCAGCTGAGCCCTAAGGGAAGCCCAAAGAATAATTGAGTGGGTAGCCTATTCCTCCTCCAGCAGATCTTCCCAACCCAAGAACTGAATGGGGATATTTTGTATTGAAGGCAGATTCTTTACACTGAGCTATCAGAGAAGCCCAGAAGCTAGAAAAGGCAAGGAAACCCATCCTCTCCCAAGAGACTCTGCAGGGAGCACAATCCTGCTAAATGCCTTTATTTTGATCCAGTGAAATCTAATTTTGGACTCCTGACCTTTAGAAACATAAGAAAATAAATTTGGTTGTCTAAGTATTAAATTATTGAAAAGTTGTTATAGCAGCAATAGGAAACGAAGAAAATTCAATGGGGAGAAGAGAGGCTTCATGTAGGAACAACCAGACAAAATCATGAAACTTCACTTAAATGCAAAGCAATAATTAATGCAAAATGGGGCACAGATCTAAATGTAAATATAACTTTTAGATGAAAACACAGGGGAAAATCTTAATGACCTTAAGTTAGGCAAATAGTTCTTAGACATAACAACCAAAGCATAATCCATAAAGAAAAAATGATGAATTGAAATCTATTAAAATTTAAAACATTTATTCTATATAAGATATTATTAAGGGAACTGGGAGAAAATATTTGCAAATTATATATCTGAGAAAAGTTTCATACAAAATATATAAATAACTCAACTAAACTCAACATTAAAAACAACAGTCCAAATAAAAAATGGACAAAACATTTGCACAGACACTTCATCAAAGTGGACATATGGATGGCAACAAAGTACAATCAAAGATATTCAACATCATTAGCCATATTAAAGCCACAAGAAAGCACTATGCCTGATGATACCAAGGGTAGTACTAGGTTTGTGCAAACGCAATCACGGTTTTTGACCATGAACTTTAAATCATTATAACTAGGCTCAAATATATCTTTATTAATCAAAATAAGAATCATTACAATCAATACATTATGTCAGTGAGAAATTAGTTTGTTTATTCTTATACCATAAAAATCTGTGCTTCAGGATTCAACAATTTGTAAAGTATTTTCTGCGCCTGCTGGTTGTGGAATCATTTTCCCTGAAAAAATGGTGTCAAAATACTTGAAGAAGTGGTAATCAGTTGATGAGAGGTCAGGTGAATATGATGGATGAGGCAAAACTTTGTAACCAAATTCATTCAACCTTTGAAGCACTGGTTGTGCAATGTACAGTCAGACATTGTCATGGAGAAGACTTGGGCTCTTTCTGTTGACCAATGCTGGCTGCAGGCATTGCAGTTTTTAGTGCATCTCACTGATTTGCTGAGCATATTTCTCAGATGTAATAGTTTTGTCAGGATTCAGAAAGCTGTAGTGGATCAGACTAGCAGCAGAACACCAAACAATGACCATGACCTCATTTTGGTGCAAGTTTGGCATTGGGAAATGCTTTGGAGCTGCTTCTTGGTTCAACCACTGAGCTGGTCATCATCAGTTGTCACATAAAATCCACTTTTCATCATGTGTCACAATCTGATCAAGATACGGTTCATTGTTGTTACACAGAATAACAACAGAAGACGACACTGCAAAATGACAACTGTTTTTGATTATTTGGTCAGGTCATGAGGCATCCACTTATTGAGCTTTCTCACTTTCCAATTTGCTTCAAATGCCAAACGACTGCAGAATGGTCGACACTGAGTTCTTCAGCAACTTCTCATGTAGTTTTAAGAGGATCAGCTTCAATGACTGCTCTCAACTGGCCATTGTCAATTTTAAATGGCTGGCCACTATGCTCCTCATCTTCAAGACTCTTGTTTCCTTTGCAAAAACTTCTTGAACCACCACTGCACTGTACATTCATTACGTGTTCATGGGCCAAATCCATTGTTGATGTTTTGAGTTCTCTCTGCTGCTTTACAACTCATTTTGAACTTGAATAAGAAAATCACTTGAATTTGATTTTTTTCTAACATCATTTCCAGAGTTTAAAGTAAATATAAAATAGACAGGAGGTAATACATTATCGGAAGAGAAGACTCTACACATGGACATCACCAGATGGTCAACACCGAAATCAGATTGATTATGTTCTTTGCAGCCAAAGACGGAGAAGCTCTATACAGTCAGCAAAAACAAGATGGGAGCTGACTGTGGCTCAGATCATAAACTCCTTATTGCCAAATTCAGACATAAATTGAAGAAGTGGGGAAAACCACTAGATCATTCAGGTATGCTGCTGCTGCTGCTAAGTCGCTTAAGTCGTGTCCAACTCTGCAACCCCATAGACGGCAGCCCTCCAGGCTTCCCGGTCCCTGGGATTCTCCAGGCAAGAACACTGGAGTGGGTTGCCATTTCCT
The DNA here is from genome assembly GCA_006410675.1 of Oreotragus oreotragus. NCBI lineage: Eukaryota > Metazoa > Chordata > Mammalia > Artiodactyla > Bovidae > Oreotragus > Oreotragus oreotragus. The sequence continues at coordinate 25,920 of SJYX01002168.1, read as the reverse complement.
TCTCCAGTGCATGAAAGTGAAAAGTCAAAGTGAAGTCGCTCAGTCGTGTCTGACTCTAGCGACCCCGTGGACTGCAGCCTACCAGGCTCCTCCGTCCATGGGATTTTCCAGGCAAAAGTACTGGAGTGGGGTACCATTGCCTTCTCTGCATTCAGGTATGAACTAAATAAAATCCCTTATGATTATACAGTGGAAGTGAGAAATAGATTTAAGGGACTAGATCTGATAGACAGAGTGCCTGATGAACTATGGACGGAGGTTCGTGACACTGTACAGGAGACAAGGATCAAGACCATCCCCATGAAAAAGAAATGCAAAAGAGCAAAATGGCTGTCTGGGGAGGCCTTACAAATAGCTGTGAAAAGAAGAAAAGTGAAAAGCAAAGGAGAAAAGGAAAGATATAAGCATCTGAATGCAGAGTTCCAAAGAATAACAAGGAGAGATAAGAAAGCCTTCCTCAGTGATCAATGCAAAGAAATAGAAGAAAACAACAGAATGGGAAAGACTAGAGATCTCTTCAAGAAAATTAGAGATACCAAGGGAACTTTTCATGCAAAGATGGGCTCGATAAAGGACAGAAATGGCATGGACCTAACGGAAGCAGAAGATATTAAGAAGAAGGGGCAAGAATATACAGAAGAACTGTACAAAACTTCACGACCCAGATAATCATGATGGTGTGATCACTCACCTAAAGCCAGACATCCTGGAATGTGAAGTCAAGTGGGCCTTAGGAAGTATCACTACATACAAAGCTAGTGGAGGTGACAGAATTCCAGTTGAGCTATTTCAAATCCTGAAAGATGATGCTGTGAAAGTGCCGCACTCAATATGCCAGCAAATTTGGAAAGCTCAGCAGTGGCTACAGGACTGGAAAAGGTCAGTGTTCATTCCAATTCCAAAGAAAGGCAATCCCAAACAATGCTCTGACTACCACACAATTGCACTCATCTCACACGCTAGTAAAGTAATGCTCAAAATTCTCCAAGCCAGGCTTCAACAATACGTGAACTGTGAAGTTCCAGATGTTCAAGCTGGTTTTAGAAAAGGCAGAGGAATCAGAGATCAAATTGCCAACATCCGCTGGATCATCAAAAAAGCAAGAGAGTTCCAGAAAAACATCTATTTCTGCTTTATTGACTATGCCAAAGCCTTTGACTGTGTGGATCACAATAAACTGTGGAAAATTCTGAGAGAGATGGGAATACCAGACCACCTGACCTGCCTCTTGAGAAACCTATATGCAGGTCAGGAAGCAAGTTAGAACTGGACATGGAACAACAGACTGGTTCCAAGTAGGAAAGGAGTACATCAAGGCTGTACACTGTCACCCTGCTTATTTAACTTATATGCAGAGTACATCATGAGAAACGCTGGACTGGAAGAAACACAAGCTGGAATCAAGACTGCCGGGAGAAATATCAATATCCTCAGATATGCAGATGACACCACCCTTATGGCAGAAAGTGAAGAGGAACTAAAAAGCCTCTTGACGAAAGTGAAGTGGAGAGTGAAAAAGTTGGCTTAAAGCTCAACATTCAGAAAACTAAGATCATGGTATCTATCACTTCATCTTCATGGGAAGTAGATGGGGAAACAGTGGAAACAGTGTCAGACTTTATTTTGGGGGGTTCCAAAATCACTGCAGATGGTGATTGCAGCCATGAAATTAAAAGACGCATGCTCCTTGGAAGGAAAGTTATGACCAACCTAGATAGCCTATTAAAAAGTAGAGATATTACTTTGCCAACAAAGGTCCAGCTAGTCAAGGCTATGGTTTTTCCAGTGGTCATGTATGGATGTGAAAGTTGGACTGTGAAGAAAGCTAAGCATCGAAGAATTGATGCTTTTGAACTGTGGTGTTGGAGAAGATGCTTGAGAGTCCCTTGGACTGCAAGGAGATCCAACCAGTCCATCCTAAAGGAGATCAGTCCTGGATGTTCATTGGAAGGACTGATGTTGGAGCTGAAACTCCAATACTTTGGCCACCTCATGTGAAGAGTTGACTCATTGGAAAGACCCTGATGCTGGGAGGGATTGGGGGCAGGAGGAGAACGGGACAACAGAGGATGAGATGGCTGGATGGCATCACCGACTCAATGGATATGAGTTTGAGTGAACTCCAGGAGTTGGTGGACAGGGAGGCCTGGTGTGCTGTGATTAGTGGGGTCGCAAAGAGTCGGACATGACTGAGTCACTGAACTGAACTGAGTAAGTTATCAGCAAAAAACATAAAGTGAGAGATGTGCATTAATATGATGTATAACATAACCACATTTATTCAAGAATGTATTCTAATATCAAAGGTAAATTTCAACAATGCAAAAAGTTCAGTTACTTTTGTACCAACTTAATGAATGATATCCCAGGTGGTGCCAGTGGTAACAAAACCCCTGCCAATGCAGGAGACATGAGTCTTTCAATCCCTGGTTCTGGAGGATGCCCTGGAGGAGGGCATGGCAACCAAGTCCAGTTTTCTTGCTTAGAGAAACCGAGCAACAGAACAGCCTGGGGGGCTACAGTCCAAAGGGATGCAAAGAGTCGAACACAACTGAAGCGACTTAGCATGCACACACAATAAAAAGAAGTGAAGCAACTGAAACTCTCATATAGTGCTAGTGGAAAGACAAACACAACCATTTTAGGAAATAACCTGGCAGTTTCTTATAGAGTTAAAAATACACTTACCATAACCCAGCAATTCCACTCCTAGGTATTTATCCTGGAGAAATGAAAACTCAGATTCACACAAACACATGTACTTGAGTGTTTACAGCAACTCTAGTTATAACTGCCAAAGAGTGTGGAAAGAAACAAAACATCCATCAGTGGATAAATGGATCAACAAACTCCAGTATATCCATACTATGGAATACTGTTCATTAATAAAAGATAATGAACTAGTGATAGAATCAGCAACTTGCATGAACGACAAAGACACTATATTGAGTTAGAGAAGCCAGCTCAAAAGCTTATGTATTTTATCATTCCATTTTTATGGTATTCTCAAAATGACAAAACTACAGTGATTGAGAACAAATGAGTGATAACCGGCAGTAAGGGGTCTAGAGAGGATATATCTAGCAATGGGTTGCAAAAAGGAGCTTTTTTGGAATGATAACACTTCTCTGGGCCATACTCTGACAGTAATTATACAAATATACACTTGTTAAATATCATAGATCTATAAATCAAACAGTGAGTATATTTTATTGCATGTATACTAAAAATAAAGCCAGTTATCACAGGTCACACTACATCCAGCTTCCTTAGGGGCTGGAATTATCTAAAAATAATGCTAGATGATATTGTATTTCATAAAAAGTGACTATGAACTTTCATATTAAGAAACTGGTTATTTTTACTAAATTATAACCATATGACAAATGAATATGGAATAACTACAAAGTATCCATGAATTTAAGTTCAAGAGAAATAAACTTATTCTCACAAAACTTTTTTCTTTCCTAGATGAAAAACTTGAAGTAAAATATATATATATATATATATATATATATAAATAAATAATCTGCTTAATTCCTGAATATTCACAGAGACTGGTATATCATTAGGGAATTGAAATCATTTAATTTTAACATCGAAAGGTACAATTTGGGACATGGAAGAACAAAGTTAAGAAAAAAGTAAAATCACCATAAACAATGGTCAAAGGTGCAATGTCAAAGATGACAGATGATCTCTGTTCATTTCCAAGGCAAACCATTTAATATCACGGTAATCCAAGTCTATGTTCAAACTACAAATGGCAAAGAAGCTGAAGTTGAACAGCTCTATGAAGACCGACAGCATCTTCTAGAACTAACACCCAAAAAAGATGTCCTTTTCATCACAGGGGACTGGAATGCAAAAGCAGGAAGTCAAGAGATACCTGGAGTAACAGGCAAACTTAGCCTTGGAGTACAAAATGAAGGAGGGCAAAAGCTAACAGAGTTTTGCCAAGAGAACACAAAACACTTCAAACAACCTCCTCCAACAACACAAGAGACAACTCTACACATGGGCATCATTAGATGGTGAATACCAAAATCAGACTGATTATATTCTTTGCAGCCAAAGATGGAGAAGCTCTATACAGTCAGCAAAAACAAGACCAGGAGCTGACTGTGGCTCAGATCATAAGCTCATTATTGCCAAATTCAGACCTAAATTGAAGAAAGTAGGGAGAACCACCAGACCATTCAGGTATGTCCTAAATCAAATACCTTAAAATTATAGAGTAGAAGTAACAAATGATTAGATCTGATATTCAGAGTGCCTGAAGAACTATGGATAGAGATTCATGGCATTGTACAGAAGGCAGTTATCAAAACCATTCCCAAGAAAAAGAAATGCAAATAGGCAAAATGGTTGCCTGAGGAGGCCTTACAAATAGCTGAGAAAAGAAGAGAAGCTAAAGGTAAAGGAGAAAAGTAAAGATAATACCTATCTGAATGCAGACTTTCAAAAGAATAGCAAGGAGAGATGAGAAAGTCTTCTTAAGTGACCAATGCAAAGAAATAGAGGAAAACAATAGAATGGGAAAGACTAGAGATCTCCTCAAGAAAATTAGAGATACCAAGAGAACATTTCATGCAAAGATGGGCACAATAAAGGACAGAAACAGTATGAACCTAACAGAAGCAGAAGATATTAAGAATTTGGGAAGATCCCCTGGAGAAGGAAATGGCAACCCACTCCAGTATTCTTGCCTGGAGAGTCCCATGGATAGAGGAGCCTGAGCAGGCTACAGTCCATGGGGTAGGGTAGCAAAGAGTGGGACACAACTGAGTGACTTCACTTCAGTGGTCACGTATGGATGTGAGAGTTGGACTATAAAGAAAGCTGAGCGCTGAAGAATTTATGCTTTTGAACTGTGGTATTGGAGAAGACTCCTGAGAGTCTCTTGGACAACAAGGAAATCCAACCAGTCCATCCTAAAGGAGATCAGTCCTGAATATTCATTGGAAGGTGGATGAATGAATGGACCATTCATGGAAGGTGACCAAATGGATTCATTCGTGGAAGGTGAATGAATAGATTCATTCATGGAAGGTGAATGAATAGATTCATTCATGGAAGGTGAATGAATCAGCTTCACTGATGCTGAAGCTGAAACTCCAATACTCTGGCCACCTGATTCAATAACTGACTCATTGGAAAAGACCCTGATGATGGGAAAGATTGAAGGCAGGATAAGAAGGGGATAACAGAGGATGAGATAGTTGGATGGCATTACTCACTCAATGGACGTGAGTTGAATAAACTCCAGGAGATGGCAATGGACAGGGAGGCCTGGAGTGCTGCAGTCCATGGGGTCCAAAAGAGTCGGACACGACTGAGTGACTGAACTGAGCTGAACAGAACTGAACTTCCAGTAATTTACAAATGTAAGTTGATAATTACATATTGTAGTACAGAATGTTCTCTATTATTAAATGGGATTGCAATTCACACATAAATGTAAGTCAAGCACCGGGTAAAGATTCACGGGGCTCAGACAGTACAGCCACTATAATCTGGCTTTTCAATATGACTCAATACAACTCTTTTTTTTTTTTTTTTTTTTTCAAAAATAAAATGATAGGTCTCAAGGTAACAAAAAAGCTATTTTCTTCCCTTCTTATGCCAAATGTTTCTTTGTACATTTTTGCTTATTAATGTAATTAAAATTTATCAGAACCCAGAATTTCTAGTTCATGCTCTGTGCTTCCTGAAACCAGTCTAGTTAAGCTCATCAGCCCCTGCCATGTTCCCATAACTGCTGCCAACTGTCCAGTGTGTTAAAGTAATCAGCAGATGTTCAAGAAGGGTGGTGAGGGCCTTTGGGATTTATTTCAGGGTTTCTTTCCGAGGAAAAAAAAATCATTCTAAAAGAGAATTCCGGTGTGAACAAGTGATCGGAAGTCTTTCAAAGTACCAAACAACCTCACGAAACTCACAAGTTTTTATTTTCCAAAATAGCTCTGGGCCCTCTTCCACAACATCAACAGGGCATCTAGGGATACTTGCCTAGGTCAGCACACCTTTTCTGTAAAGAGTCAGATAGTAAATATGCAGGCTCAGCACACCCCAGACATTGCTGTCACACACTCTTTGTTGTAGTTTATAACATCCCTTCAAAAAAAAAAATGTAAAACCATTCTTAGCTCTGGGCAGATTCTGTCCACTAGCTATCCTGTGTTGACTCCTGGTTTAGGGTCCAGGGAAAAGGCAGTGCACAGAGATGGGAGAATGTGCTTTTTTTTTTTTACTTTTTATTTTAAATTGCAGTATAGCCGATTAACAATGCTGTGGCAGTTTCAGGTGGACAGCAAAGGGACTTAGCCACAGGGAGAAGGTATACGGACCTGGGCCAGGATGGACAGAGGAGCCTGGCAGGTTACAGCCCACGGGGTGGCGAAGAGTCAGAAACAACTCCCCAACTAAACAGAAGCAAGCAAGCCTCTTAGCTCTGTGTCCTCTTGGCCCAGCTTCACCGGTTTTCTCAATAGACAAGCAGAGGATTTGGGCCAGAAGCTTCTCAGGCTCGTTCGAGGATTCTGTGAGTGCCCCCAGATAACCTCGCTCAAGATATCTCCCGCTGTTGCCATGCACCACCCTTGTGTTCCTTCCAGGCCACAGCGTCCTTCAGAACCTCAGCCTGTCCTCTCCTCCTCAGGCAGCCCTCCCCGGAGCCACATGCTCAAGGGAAGACAGAACAGGAAAGAGCCACATCTGCCCAGGAAGACACAGGGCCATCGGAAAGAAAGCCAGCCACTCACCTGAGGCAGGACGCCCTGTTTCTTGCAGCTGGACCCTCCGATGAAGACCATGTTGGGCATCACTGGTCTGGGATACTCGAACACAAAGTCGTATCTTAACAGCCAGATGGAGGCCTTCCGATACAAGGCCGGCAAGTGCACCTGTCTCCCAAGGACTTCCCCCGCCAGGTCTTCGTACTTGGAATACAGCGCGTAGAGCACGATGTTCTCTAGGTAATTCACCAGGAAGTTGGCCACCCTTTGGAAGAAGGTCATCTGGTCTGAAAACTGAGTGTAGTACCTGGGGACGTAGGACAAGGGGCTTGGAGTCCTGGTGAACGTGTTCTCCAGGGCACAGGGGAAGCCCCTGAAGAGATACACGGAGGGCAGGTTCAGGTACTCGGCCAGGATCACCCCGCAAGGCAAGGCCGGGTCTGTGAACAGGGCGTCAAACTTGCTCTCCCGGAGGAAGCGCAGGGTGTCCGGGTGCCTCAGGAGACTCTGGCAGTTGAGAAAGTACATATTGATGACAATCATGTTGTTCCTATACTCCACCACAGGGGCCGTCACCAGCCAGCGTGGAGAACAGTGGTGTTTCCCGAAGGAACGGTAACGGGCTTCCAGCTCCTCCTGGTCATAGGGCACTGGGTAGATTTTCCTGGTGTAGTGCTTGGATTCTTGCAGGAGCAGGTTGACTTCGGGCACCACCACCACGATCTCATGCCCTTTCTCACTGAGACGCTCAGCGATGTCCTTCATGCTGAGCCAGTGGCTTCCATCCTGAGGGACCACCAGCAGCCTGGCCCCCAGGGCAAAGCCCCAAAGCACTAAGAAGAAAACTGCCACGGAAACCCTGCGAAGAAGGCAAGCCATGCTGGAGGAGGATGGGCAGGTAGCAACAAGAGTAATTTACAGGCTCCAGATGGCCAAGCTCTGGGAGAATTTCTTTTTTTTTTTTTCCCTCAACGAATCCTCACCCTTCACAGACCCAGCCTACCTCTCCTTGTCCTGAATTGCCCTATTACATGAAGGAATCTAAATTAATGTTTAACTACTTTCAAGCACATGGCTAACTTGCAACGACCAGGCCCCTTAACGGCATTTACCTGAGCCTCTCGATTTATTTTTGTTTTTCTCTGCATCCCCAACAATGGGGGACATCTCAGAGGGTCCCGGCGGCTGGCTTCAGCCCTCCATCCTGAGCAGTTCCCACCCGGGATTCTGCAGCATCCGTGACCATGTCCATGGACAAATATCTGTCAGGGCTTCCCCACTTGTCAACTTTTCTCATTCCCAAATGCAAGGTAAACAGATGCAAGTTCAGGCATCTGAACAACAACACAGCAGAGCTGGTCACTCCAAATCCTGGTTACCTGGTTACCACAGCGACGGCTGGATTCAAGGGAAGAAAGCTACCTGGCAGAGAGGAGTCTGACCTTTCTCCCACCCCACTTCTCCTGGTCTCACCACTGTGCCTGGGGGCTCTGTTATACCAGAAGACAAAAGGAATCCCAACAGGGGGCTTCCCTGGTGGCTCCGTAGTCAAGCGTCCACCTGCCAGTGCAGGAGACCGGAGTTTGACCCCTGGCCCGGGAAGATCCCACGTCCCACAACTACTGAATCCTTCATGCCCGAGAGCACACACTCTGCAACAAGAGAAACCCCCATGAAGAGAAGCTGGCGGAACACTAGAGAGTAGCCCCCGCTTGCCACAGCTAGAGATAAAAAGCCCCGCCGCAACAAAGACAGCAGCACAGCCAAAAATAAATAAATAAAATTATTTATAACAATAATCCTGACAGATATGTGCTCGAAGACCACAATGCCCACTCTGACTGTGGTTAAGAACAGAAATTCTAGTCTGTACCCTCCCCTTCCTCACCCGGCCCCGACCCCAGCAGCACAACCCACTGCTCTGCACCTGAATTATTGCATCTGCCACAGAGGGTTCCATCTAGAATTAGTGAGTTAATCTGCTAATCCGAGAGTGTGGGCACCAGGGCAGGTCCCTCAGAGGGGCTTCCTCTGGCTCCGATCAGGCAGCCGGGTTCTGTGTGGATGAACCGAGAAGCCCTCTGCTGGGCAGGATTGTCTCAAGGGGGACTTCCCCAGCGGTCCAGGGGTTGGGAGTCTGCCTGGCAATGCAGGGATGCGGGCCTGAGCTCTGGTCGGGGAACTAGAATCCCAAATAACTTTGTTGTTATTGCTGCTCAGTTGCTAAGTTTTGTCTTACACTTTGCGACTTCACAGACTGTAGCACACCAGCCTCCTCTGTCCTCTACTGTCTCCTGGAGCTTGCTAAAGTTCATGTCCATTGAGTCGGTGATGCCATCCAACCATCTCATCCTCTGCTGCCCCCTTCTTCTGCCTTCAATCTTTCCCTGCATCAGGGTCTTTTCCAATGAGTTGGCTCTTTCCATCAATAGGGGCCAAAGTACTGGAGCTTCAGCTTCAGCATCAGTCCTTCCAGTGAATATTCAGGACTGATTTTCTTTAGGATTGACTGATTTGATCTCCTTGCAGTCCAAGGGACTCTCAAGAGTCTTCTCCAGCACCATGATTCAAAAGCTTCAATTCTTTGGTGCTCAGCCTTCTTTATGGCCCAACTCTCACATCTATACATGACTACCAGGAAAACCACAGCTTTGGCTAGATGGATCTTTGTTGGCAAAGTGATGTCTCTGCTTTTTAATACACTGTCTAGCTTGTCCAGATGGCATGCCATAGAGAAACTGGGCCTGTGTGCCACAACTAGAGAATGTGTGCAACAAAGATCCTGCATGCTGTAACTAAGACCCAAGGCAGCCTAATAATTAACTAATTTTAAGATAAAATCTCAAGAAGTGAAAGCTCCAAGTTGTGTACTGCGAATGGAAAGAGGATAGGAGGAATAAAAGAGGCAGGAGAGAAAGTGGAAAAATGTGAAAGAGGAGAGAATGTAGAAATATAAAACAAGGGGAAAGCAGCAGGTGACGGGGATTTGATGGTGACTCAACAAGCCAGCATTTGAAACAGAAATGTGTCTCTAGCATTGGACCCCAGACACCACAGAACACTTTCTTGGCTTAGAAAACAATTTCCCATTGGCTTAGGGAATTTTCCACTAATGAGGGCCCCTCCAGTACTTTGGCCACCTGATGCGAAGAGTTGACTCATTGGAAAAGACTCTGATGCTGGGAGGGATTCTGGACTGCAAGGAGATCCAACCAGTCCATTCTGAAGGAGATCAACCCTGGGATTTCTTTGGAAGGAATGATGCTAAAGCTGAAACTCCAGTACTTTGGCCACCTCATGCGAAGAGTTGACTCATTAGAAAAGACTCTGATGCTGGGAGGGATTGGGGGCGGGAGGAGAAGGGGACGACCGAGGATGAGATGGCTGGATGGCATCACGGACTCGATGGACGTGAGTCTGAGTGAACTCCGGGAGATGGTGATGGATAGGGAGGCCTGGCGTGCTGCGATTCATGGGGTCGCAAGGAGTTGGACACAACTGAGCGACTGAACTGAACTGAACTGAACAGAAGCAGAAAGTATTAAGAGGTGGCAAGATTACATAGAAGAACTATACAAAAAAGATCTTATTGACCCAGATAACCACGATGGTGTGATCACTCATCTAGAGCCAGATATCCTGGAGTACAAAATCAAGTGGGCCTTAGGAAGCATCACACTATGAACAAAGCTAGTGAGGTGATGGAATTCAAGCTGGGCTATTTAAAATCCAAAAAGATGATGCTGTAGAAAGTGCAACACTCAATATGCCAGCAAATTTGGAAAACGCAGCAGCGGCCATAGGGCTGGAAGAAGTCAGTGTTCATTCCAATCCCAAAGAGAGGCAATGCCAAAGAATGTTCAAACTACCACACAACTGCAGTCATTTCACACGCTAGCAAAGTAATGCTCAAAACTCTCCAAGTGAGGCTTCAACAGTACATGAACTGAGAATTCCCATATGTTCAAGGTGGATTTATAAACGGCAGAGGAACCAGAGATCAAACTGCCAACATCCACTGGATTATAGAAAAAGCAGGGGAATTCTAGAAAAACACTGACTTCTGCTTCACTGACTACACTAAAGCCTTTGACTCTGTGGATCAGAACAAACGGTGGAAAATTCTTAAAGAGATGAGAATACCAGATCACCTTAACTGCCTCCTGAGAAACTGATATGCAGGTCAAGAAGCAACAGTTAGAATTGTACCTGGAACAATAGACTGGTTCAAAATTGGGAAAGGAGTACGTCAAGGCTGTATGTTGTCACCATGCTTATTTAACTTATATGCAGAGTACATCATACAAAATGCCAGGCTGGATGAAGCACAAGCTGGAGTCAAGATTGCCAGGAGAAATATCAATAACTTCAGATATGCAGATGACACCACCCTTATGGCAGAAAGTGAAGAACTAAAGAACCTGTTGATGAAAGTCAAATAGCAGAGTGAAAAAGTTGGCTTAAAACTCAACATTCCAAAAATCAAGATTACGGCCTCTGGTCCTATCATTTCATGGCAAATAGATGGGGAAACAATGGAAACGGTGAGACACTTTATTTTGTGGGGGGGGGGGTCCTGGCGTGCTGCGATTCGTGGGGTCGCAAGGAGTTGGACACGACTGAGCGACTGAACTGAACTGAACTGAACTGAAGCAAAGACCGCACAGTGGGTGGCCTAAACTGCAGAAATTTACTACCAGGGTTCTGGAGACTGAATGCCCGCAATCAAGGCATGGGCCAGGTGGATTTCTTCTGGAGGCTGCTCCAGGTTCCCTTCTAGCCTCTGATGACTTAACCTTTTTATAAGGACATTGTTGTTGTCATTTAGTTGCTAAGCTCTATCCAAATCTTTTGTGACCTCATGGACTGTATGTAGCCCACCAGGCTGCTCTATCCACGGAATTTCCCAGGTAAGAATACAGGAGTGGGGTGCCATTTTCTTCTCCGGGGGATCTTCCTGACCCAGGAATCGAACACACATCTCCTGCATTGGCAGGCAGATTCTTTACCACTGTGTCACCTGGGAAACCCCGTGGGGGTTATGGCTACCCAAGGGATCTATTAGTATCGCCAACTCAATAAACACGAATCTGAGCAACCTCTAGGAGTCAGTGGAGAACAGAGGAGCCTGTCTTGCCACAGTCCACGGGGTCAGAGAGAGTTGGAAAGGACTTGGCGACTGAACACCAACAAAATGATCTGGTTTAGAAATTAAAATCCCTTTTTAAAAAGCTTCCTCATTAACTGATTTAAGATAATAAGAATAAGTCCATCCTGGGTTAGGATAAATAGCATATTAAAGAAAAATAGCTGCATGTCCCGAAACAAACAAAAAATACAATAGAAGAGTGACACTGTTTTAATTTTTTTTTTGCAAGTGACAGATTATAGGTTTAGAGGATTAGAAGAGTGACACTTTTTCTTTTTCTTTTTTTTTTGTAAGTGACAGTTTACAGATTTAAGCGATTACAGATTATAGTGTCTGAGCGGAGAAGGTAATGGCACCCCACTCTAGTACTTTTGCCTGGAATATCCCACGGATGGAGGAGCCTGGTGGGCTGCAGTCCATGGGGTCTCTGAGTCAGGCACGACTGAGCGACTTCACTTACACTTTTCACTTTCACGCATTGGAGAAGGAAATGGCAACCCACTCCAGTGTTCTTGCCTGGAGAATCTCAGGGATGGGTAAGCCTGGTGGGCTGCTGTCTATGGGGTCACACAGAGTCGGACACGACTGAAGTGACTTAGCAGCAATAGCAGTGTCACTGAGCAGCTTCCTCTCCCAAGAGTCGAAGTTCTTCAGGCATTCTGCTGCATGCATGCAAGTCCCCGTGGGAGCTAGCACATGGTGAGGGCCCTGGAGTATGAGTCAGAAAGCCGAGGAGTGACTTCCAGCCCTCCCACCCATCAGTCCAGGCTGTGACCTGGCTCTTGAGTTTCATGTTAGCGCTGCCTGAAATACTGCCGAGTAGAGGGAGTCCAAAAGATGATGGGTGTGGGAGGCAGGCTTTCCAAGAGAGAGGTGGTTCCTAGCAGAACTCAAACAGACTCGCCCAGGACTAGTCACGCACAGCTGAACTGGCATGCAAGGGCCTGTTCTAACCTAGCCCCGTGGGCTCAGGAAGCATGTTGGGACTCAGGAAAAGAGAAGAAGCCCGAGAAACGGCATGGAAGGGGCTGTTGCAAGCACAATGCGGGTCCCAGGAACCCAGTCAAGTCGCAAATTCATTGCAACATCCCAGGGAGAAGAGTGCCAGCAGGGTTTCCTACTCACAGTGATCAGAGTCAGGAAAGGAGAGAATCCTGGTGTGTGTCCATCCCTGATGGTCCCAAGGGGAGCAGAGTAGGTGAGAGTCCACCCTCCAGGGCAGGCAGGACCCCCGCAGGTTCAAGGTAATTCAAGGGTCAATCTTTCTAAAGCAAGAACAGCCCCTGCTTTCTAGAAGCAAGAACAGTGCTTCTAGAGGGAGGAGGACTAAAGAAAGTGTGTGGAGGTGGATGCAGAAAGATGCTCTGCAAACCTCAGGCTCCTCAGCCCAGTCCTCACCCTTCGGAGGACCACTCTGGGCCCTTCCTAGCAGAGCTCTGCTCTGGTCTCTGAGTTGCTGGACAGGAGGCTTGGCTATGGGGCATGTTCTTATTCCCAGCAGGCCCAAAGGGTCATACAAGGAGACAGGAAATGAAAGAAAGAAACTAACACCACTTTGTAAAATGTCACCAGAGAGATAAGCTTGCAAACTAAGAAGGGAGTGTGTAGAAGACGGTTTCTATTAATAAGAATGATGTGTGCGTACGCATGTGCATGTGCACAAACAAGGCAACAGGAAGAAGAATCTAGTGTCTGCCAGTCACAGCAGGGGAGACAGGTGAGCCACCCTGGAGGTCAGGCCTGCTCTGGGTAGTGCTGTGGGACTCTCTGTGTCCTGGGGCATCACTGAGTGTCAAGTGGAAAGCCAACCTTTTCTTGGGGTCTCCTGAAGACCCAACCCCTGAGTTTAGGGCATGTATCCACAGTGGGCTACAGTCCATAGGGTGGCAAATATTGGACACATCTGAGCTTTTAAGCACAGCACGATACAGCATCCACAGGGAGAAGAGGGCAGATCTTGGGGTGGAAGCCGAGATGTCCCTAAAATTAAATGGAGGACACCTGGCATTTTGAGTAGAGGGGAGCTGAAAAGGTCTCTGTGTATGTGGAGGTGGTGATGTCATGATAGAAGGAAGATGACTAGAAAGGTTGACCCTTGAATTACCTGCAACTTATGATAAAGAGGGGTTGGATCTACAAGAATTTAAAGGTCCTGTCAAGTGTTTGAGGCCTGAAAAAGACATTTACTAAATCCAGAATCTAAAAAGACCAAAATCAAATTAATAAAAAGCTATACAAATATAACCTCAGGTCAGTTGGTCCACTGTGTTTCAGCTCATCTAGTGACATTGACAGAATATGTGATGCAGGATACGGGGCAATTTAATCCATTTGCTAGGCTGTGGGGTGGGGACCCCTGAAGTCAGAGTGCTCTGGGCCCAGGTCTTGGCACAGGTCCCAAAGGGTCAAGTCTGAATCACCCATGGATAGGCCAGTCCTGGAAAACATGGTTTGCTCAGCGTGATGTCTCTGGTGGGCATCTTACCATAGGGACCTTGTCTGTGACCTCCAGGGTGGGGGTGGGGGGAATGTGTGTGGCATCAGTGTGAGTGGTGGCCCCAGGAGCCAGCAGTAATGAGCAGGGGGAGGGGGCACAGGTCACTCAGCAGCCATGACAGAGGACTACTCAGAAGAGACAGGAAACTGGATTTCCACTTCGTGCATTTGCTAGAGTAAGGAGACCTCAAAGACATGGGTGAAGGGGAAAGAACGTGCCTGGGTTTCAGCGCAAGATGCCTCGTGATATCTGGGTTTGGGCTGCATGGCTTGGCACAGTCTCTCCCCACCTCTTCTTAAGGTCACTTATCTGGCAAGACCCCCCAGTGTCAGTTCTCCTTGTACCCTCTGCTCTTTACGTGCTTTTCATCATTTGTAACTGATCAATACCTGCTCCCCATTGGATGGCAACTTCCACCAGGCAGTAATGCTCATTTGTTGGTGCCACATCCGCAGCTATTAACCAGGCACACAGAAGACTCTCAATAGATATCTGTTCAAGGAAGGATCTTTCATGATAACAAAAAAAGTGCCAACTGCATGTTGTACCATGTAGTACCAAAAAAGCCAACACATGTCATGTCCACTGTGAGATTAGAGAGCCATGAGGGTTAAATCATTCATAGGTGGTTCCCAATAAGAGGAGAACATTGGCATCTGATCATGTTTCAAAAATTGTGACGGTTGGAAGTCATTGTCCTGGGAAATACCTAGCATCACCCAGTTTGGGGTTACAGCTGTCACCAAGTCTTTGCCACACACTAGGTACTCCACCTGCATTATCGTATTTGATCTGGAAGAGAGTTCTGTGTGCTGGTGCTATTTTATCCGTGTATGTGTGTGCTAAGTCGATTCCATTGTATCTGACTCTTTGCGACCTACAGACTGTAGCCCACAGGCTCCTCTGTCCATGGGATTCCCCAGGCAAGAGTACTGGAGTGGGTTGCCATTTCCTCCTCCACGGGATCTTCCCAACCCAGGGATCAAACCCCTGTCTCTTACGTCTCCTGCATTGGCAGGCAGGTTCTTTCCTGCTAGCACCACCTGGGAACCCCAACTTACTGAGCAGGTGCAACACATACTCAGCAGCAGCTCTTCATTACCCAGAGGGCAGGGAAGAACACTGGTTTATCGCTACAGAGAAGATGGTAGTGAGAGAGGGCCAGGGGAACCTGGGCCTCTGTGTTCCCAGCTCTCATTCTCTGTACCTCTGGGCAAAGCTTCACTGCCTCTCTTTACTGAAAGTGCCATGTCTGAGTCAGACACTGGGATGTCCTTTCTCGTTGCCCGATGTGTGGCAGGATTCATGATGAGAAAGTGATATAGGAAAACATGGATGGGAGGGAGGTAGAGAAGATGGGCGTAATAGAGATACGAAGAAACAGGGCACTGCAGGGAAGGGGGAGGCAGGAGACAGTAAAGGAGAAAGTGTTGCAGGGAAGAAGTCAGTCCCGACTGCGTGTTGGAACTGTTTCTTGGACTTGCTTTTCATTGCTTTTGTTATTATAACCATACTTCATAGCTTGCCTCAGAGAATCCTGCCCCTCTGCCTGACTGTCAAGCTAAAGTGCCTTTGTTCAGAACCCTGTCGACCTGTGGATGGCAGGAAGCGGGAAATGAACACATCCCCTGCCTGAGGCTGCCATTCTAGGAGATGTTTGCAAGATTAATGGCCTTTTTGCTTTGCTTCCTCGCCTTCCCCCCATCTCTGATCTGTAAGAGAAACTAGCATCCAGACCCTGATAAGATGGTTATTTTGAGGTGCTAGTCTGCCATCTTCTTAGCTGCCTGGCTTTCCAAATAAAGCCTCTTCCACACCTCAACACCTCATCTCTCAGATTCATTGGCCTCTCATGCAGTGAGCAGGGTGAGCTCGGACTCAGGAACAGAAGTATCCAGAGGGATAGTGAGTGACATCTTGAGTCACGCCTACGTATCTATCAGCTGACCTCAGCTGAGGTTCTCATGCTCCTGAAGATCTGCACTGAGTCCAAAAACCACTCAGCTTTCTGCCGAGAGCCCCTAGCCCTTCCCAAGCAGGGTGCTGCCTCCCGACTCCTGTTCACAGCTTCTGGACTTGCCTTAAGTCTTCAGGATATTCCTTTATTTCAGATCAGACATAGGATCCAGTTCCTTCGTGCCACTCACCCCGCTGGAGCAACTCTAAATGCCAGGCTGTTTCATGTACCAAAACATCTATGAAGGCCAAAGGTCTCTAAGGTAGAGCTTAGGGGTCAACACAGCACAAAGAAAACTACTTGAGGCCACAAAGAAAACCCTCTTGTTCCTGAAAGTTCTCTCAGCCACTGGTGAGCTCTCACTTGTCACAAAACCCTTGACAGTGACTAGTTTCCTCCACCCCCTTTCCTAACACTGAGAGGCCTAGGAGAGTAGACGTGAATTTTTTCAGCGTTTTTTTTTTTTTTTTGGTGGGGGCTGGCGGGGGCTATGCTGCACAGCATGTGGAATCATAGTTCCTGGACCAGGGATCCAACCTGTGCCCCTGCATTGGAAGCTCAGAGTCTTAACCACTGTACCACCAGGGAAGTCCATAGATTCCATTTTAGAAAAGCAGTTTGACTGAAACCTAGGATATAGGCAAGCATTTTCACTTATCCTGTCCTGCAAGGCTCGATGTACTCGTAATAGGAGTGGCACAAGCCTCAGGCTGACATGAGACAAGTGCCTTTCTTCCTCTTAACATAACTTTCTGGGACATTTTCACACATCTTTCTACTCCAACTGTGTTTTCATTCAACCAGCAAGTTTGCTCCAAGTACCAGACCAGATGCTAGAGATATAGCAACAGGAAAGGCAGATATGGCTCCTGTCTGGAGCTTACAGCACAGGGAGGTGTAACAGACGCTACCCAGGATTGCCGGAGAACTCATCAATTGCCGTTGGATTACCAATTTTTTAAGGGTGATATCAGGCCCCATGAAAGCCTGTAACTAGAGTGTATGACCTTACACGGGGATCACGGAAAGTTTCCCCCACAAAACATCATTGAAACCAAACAAAAACAGGATAAGAATTTAGCTTAGCTGTGAATGGGAGAAAGAGGATTCCAGAGAGAGGAACAGCAGGTATGAGAGCCCCAAAGTGGAATGGTGTGAAAGACTGGAAGCTGGCAATGGGGTTGGAACATAAAAGAGGAGAAGGATATGGCTGGCGGGGCGGGCAGGGACTGGAAGACACAGAGCTTTGTCAACTGCACCAAGGATGTCTCGAGTCCGTAATTTCGAACCAAAAGATTGGAGGTGAAAACTTGTCCAACTTCAGGCCTACTTGTCACCTGGTCCAAGTTCCCTCAGGACTTTGGAAAACCACAGCAGACATGGGAGAGCATGACTCTGCATTCAAACCAAAGTCAAAATCACTCAGAGGAGAACAGTCAGATGTAGGCTGCCACCTGCAGTGATGCCATACCAACCACACAGTGCTATGGATGCTGCAGATGTGCTTGTCCCAAGAGGGGAACCTGGATCAGTCAGACCTGCACTAAATTCCAGTTTACAGGAACGAGTTAATCACGACCACAAGACAGCCATCACACAAACCAGAACGTGAAACATTCTACAGGACACTGATCCAGTTACTACAACAAGCGATTGCTAAAATGGAGCAGACCGTTAAAGATAGTTAGAAGAAATGATCCAATGTGGGAAACATGTTTGTATCCTGATTCAAACCAATCTGCTGTTAAAAGACATTTTTTTCCACTTTAAAAAATTCACCATCTTAATCATTTCAAAGTGCACAGGAAAAATACATGACGTCCATAAGTCTTTTCATGAAAATTTGCTTTTGTAGTTATGCTATATCCAAGGGTCTTGGTTAAAGGGTCTTCTTTGAGGTCAGAATTCTCTCTGATAATTACTTTATATTTGTACTTACAAATATATATGTTTTTAATTTTATATGTACCTTATTATATATAATTTATATAAATGTAAATAAATTTATAATATATAAAAATTAAAATATCTATATATTGCCTTTCAGATATGTGAAACCTTTCAAATACATGTAATCCCTTAATAGATATAGAAAACCATTTATTTTGTAGATATATTGAGTTGGCCAAAAAGTTCATTTTGAGTTTTTTAGTAAAAGACTTTACAGAAAAACCCAAATGAACTTTTTGGCCAACCCAGTACAGACATATGTAACCTATTGGTTCAACATGTTTTATAGTTCTCTATCTGTAATAAATAGTTAGATATAAAATCCATATGGCTTTACATATCTCTACATCCCTCTGGGTGACCTATAAACCACAATGGACTGGGCAAGGTTTCAGGATGGTGCAGTACCCCACCCTCAGATAGAGGGTGCAGATGGTGCTGGGTGGTGCCTGGGATTGCCACAGAAACTGGGCAAAGGGGAGAGGCCCAGCCTCTCAGAGTCCTGCAGTTTGGGCCCAGAAGAACTCAAGTTATCTCCTTAATGTTTTAAATTTAAATGGATTACTACTCTTGAGTAACCTTGCCTTGTACCAGTAGCATCTACTTACTCTAATATATTTCTTATCAACAAGTGATACAGTGTTGTTTTCAGGGTGAAGAGAGCATTATAACATATTTAAAACTCACATTTTCCTGCTAGACCCTCCCCCTTCTTCCTCACTTGTCTCACCTCTGACTTCACCCTGGGGAGCCCAGCAATCTTGTTCCCCACTTCAAAAGATACTGAAAAACCTGAGTGGCTTGATTTTGTATGGCCCATGAACTAAGAATGGTTGTTAAACTTTTAAAGAGTTATAAATAATCAAAGAAGGAAGTCCTTGGCTGTCCAGTTGTTAGGACACTTGAGTTTTTACAGCCAAGGGCCCTAGTCAGGGAGCTAAGATCCCCCAAGCTGCCCAGGCAAGAAAACAAAGGCTCTAGCTCACAGAGATAAGAGCAAAAAGTCAGAAATATATGCAGGTAAGGAAATTAAGGATGTTTAATACAGTCTTGCTTATAAAAAAAAAGTGGGGAAAACCAGCAATATTTACCAGTATTGGTTAGCTGAATAAACTACGATGCATTCAAAGTAAAGAATTTTCTGCGACTATTTAAAAGAGTATGACAGGGACTTCCCTGGTGGTCCAGTGAAGAGTCTGCCTTTCAATGCAGGGGATGCATGTTCCACCCCTGGTTTGGGAACTAAGATCCCACACACAACAGAGGAACTAAGCCAGCACGCCACAACTACTTAGCCTGCGAGCCACAGACAGAGAGCCCTTGAGCGGTAATTCAAGATCCTGCGTGATGCAATGAAAATACCACATGCTGCAGCTAAGACTCGATGCAGCAAAATGATAAATATTTTTAAAAATAAAAAGAATGACACATTTGCATATATACTGACTGAGAAGATGTACACAATTGGCAAGTGAAAAAAGGAAGGTAAGGAATTATGTGTCCTGTCTGATAGTATATTGTATTTTAATAAATGGCTTTGAGAAGTTACTTGAGATACATGCACTTATATAAAATAATTTCAGAAAAACTGGAAGAGATGCATACAAAACCGCTAAAAGCATTTTCCTATAGGGGGTAGCATTGGGTCAACAAAAGGGAAGTTTCCTTTCTTACTGGATTTTTTTAGCATTTTTTTTCAAAAACAGTATTTTTAAATGCAGCCTAGAAATTATAAACAATCACATCAATCATATACACATACTTAGCAAGGAAGAAGCTTTGTAAAATTTGATAACGCACAGTTAAATGAACTGGCACAAAATACTTTGTTCAACCAGAAAGAAATTACAAATGCTAAGGATATAAATGACAAACCAGTTTACTAAGGCATCTTTTTAAAAAATGTCCAAAGCCACATTAATCTTCAATATGCTAAAGGGGAAATAACTTACCTCTGACAGTGGCTTTTGACTCAGCTCCTGACAGTTGATGCCACCGACAAAGACCATGTTGGGCATCACTGGTCTGGGATAGTCCAAAACAAAGTCATTTCGTAACAACCAAACTGATGTTTGACTGAAGAGCTCAGATGTTGTGACAGGTGTCTGGAGAATCTCAGAGGCAATTTCTTCAACATTTTTGTAAAAATAGTGGCAAAATAAACGTTCCTCTAAGTGCCGGATAAGATTCCACACTCTCTGCTCAAAAGTCATGGCATCAGAGAATGCCAAAAAAGCTCTCGGAACATAAGAAAGGGCCATGGGACTCTGAGTGCCTTCTTCAAAATAATGACAGAAAACTCCTCTGGTGAAGATCACAGATGGAAGTGAGAGATACTTGGCTATAATCAAACCACACATATCAAAAGGATCTAGAAACACTGCATCAAAAGAACTCTCTTCTAAGTATTTTACTAATTTCTTGTCCTCAAACAAGCTCTTACAGTGTGAAAAAAAGTAATCAAAAACTGTGTTGGCTGAACTTATTAACATAGGAAGTAGACTCTGTTCCCGAACTTTCCACTGAAAATCAGAGAATTTCCGGAACTCGGCATTCAAATCCTCCAGAGTGTAAGCCGTATGATAAGTCTTTATCGTAATATTGGATGAATTGTTCAGGTGCCAACTCACCTCTGGTATGACTAGGACAATCTCATGCCCCCTTTGGGAGAGTTTCTCCACCACTGAACGCATGGTAAACCAGTGGCTCCCATCCATGGGTACCACCAGCAGCTTGCCTGCCTCGGTGAAGCCTGGCGTCAGCAGCAGGCACACACACACAGGAAAGAAGCCGATGAACATTGCAGGAGCCAGCGGATAACTGCAGCCCAGACCAATCCAGCTGCCTGGACTCCAAGCTCAGCTAGCGTGAGCAGCAGAAGCTCAGGAATAAAAGCCGTCTCAAGAGAGGGCGTGTATTTAGACATTCATTTAAAAAAAAAAAATGACATTCATTGTCAATGATTTACTCAGAAGAAAGATAATGAGTGTGGAGCATTTGCTGAAACAGGTAGTAGTATGCTTTCCAGATGAGATAGCTTTTGATCTTTGCCATGGGCAGTGGCATTCTCCTGCAATTCCCTTTCAGAAACAGAATTCTTAAGCCATGCTTTTGAAATCTGATGACTTAGAAAGGTAAAAAAGAAAGCAAGTTTCAATCAAGTTGGTTTTCCAATTTGTCCCAAAGGAAAATTTGGATTTTGATCTTCAGATTACCAAAGATTCTTTGCCCAGAAAGTGATTGGCATCCCAGATTCCAAGGAAAGATCTGAAGCCCCTTGCCACTGACCTCCTCACTGGCAGTGAACTTGAGGTTCATAGGAGTCTCTTCTATGACTGATGTTACTGAAATCAACTTAAAAACACAATTAAATTTATATACACTTATTTGTCTGGCTAAAAGTATGAACGCTGACCACGCACGGAAAAGCTGGACCTCTCATAGACTGCTGGTGAGACTATACAGTAGTTTGGCAGATTCTTATAAAGATAAATATATCGAATGCCATATAACCCAGCAGATAAATATATTGAATGCCATATAACCTATCATACATAGTATTTTTTCATGAGAAAAGAAGGCATATCATTACCAGTAAAACTGGTGAGCATTGAGCCAAAAGATACAACCAGGCCAAGATCATAAGAAATAAGGATTTATTACTTGCAGCAAGTAATGAGAAAACTGGTGATTTTGCCCAAAACCATGTCTCCCCAACAGCCACACTGGGGCAGCTTCTAGCTAAAGGTACATGCGTATTCACAAAGGGGCATGAGCAGAGGAGAATTTAGCATAGTATTGAATCAAAGGTCAACAGTCTTAGTTGACTGATGTCAGAAGAGGTCAACATGGTCATTCCTTACTCCACGAGGTGGGGACCTTGGCTCCTTCAGAACTCAGAGATAAGTGTCAGATTGTTCTGTCTACCCCTTGAGGAGGAGCACAGAGTGTTTCACAGTTAAACTATTATATCCTGGCTGCTTTTCCTTTGCGCCTTCATCCCTACACTTCCCTTAACTCATTATTGACTGGGGCAGTTTTGCAGAAACTAATGCCTGTGGCCAGTGATTTATTATGTAACTGACATCAATACATCTCTGGTCATTAATGTTCCATAATAGAAAACAAAATTCTCCAAGCCGGGCTTCAACATTACGTGAACCATGAAATTCCAGATGTTCAAACTGGTTTTAGAAAAGGCAGAGGAACCAGAGATCAAATTGCCAACATCTTATGGATCATTGAAAAAGCAAGAGAGTTCCAGAAAAACATCTATTTCTGCTTCATTGACTGTGCCAAAGTCTTTGACTGTGTGGATCACAATAAAATGTGGAAAATTCTGAAGGAGATGGGAATACCAGACCACCTGACCTGTCTCTTGAGAAATCTGTATGCAGGTCAGGAAGCAACAGTTAGAACTGGACATGGAACAACAGACTAGTTCCAAATAGGAAAAGGAGTATGTCAAAGCTGTATATTGTCACCCTGCTTATTTAACTTATATGCTTATATGCAGAGTACACCATGAGAAACGCTGGGCTGGAGGAAGCACAAGCTGGAATGAAGATTGCCACGAGAAATATCAATAACCTCAGATATGCAGATGACACCACCCTTATGGCAGAAAGTGAAGAAGAACTAAAGAGCCTCTTGATAAAAGTGAAAGAGGAGAGTGAAAAAGTTGGCTTAAAGCTCAACATTTAGAAAACGAAGATCATGGCATCAGGTCCCATCACTGCACAGCAAATAGATGGGGAAACAGTGGAAACAGTGACAGACTTTATCTTTCTGGGCTCCAAAATCACTGCAGATGGTGACTGCAGACATGAAATTAAAAGACGTTTACTCCTTGGAAGAAAATTTATGACCAACCTAGACAGCATATTCAAAAGCAGAGACATTACTTTGTCAACAAAGGTACATCTAGTCAAGGCTATGGTTTTTTCAGTAGTCATGTATGGATGTGAGAGTTGGACTATAAAGAAAGCTAGCAGCAAAGAATTGATGCTTTTTAACTGTGGTGTTGGAGAAGACTCTTGAGAGTCCCTTGGACTGCAAGGAGATCCAATCAGTCCATCCTAAAGGAGATCAGTCCTGGGTATTCATTGGAAGGACTGATATTGAAACTGAAACTCCAATACTTTGGCCACCTGATGCGAAGAGCTGACTCACTGGAAAAGCCCATGATGCTGGGAAAGATTGAGGGCAGGAGGAGAAGGGGACAACAGAGGATGAGATGGTTGGATGGCATTACCAACTCAGTGGATTGAGTTTGGGTAAACTCCAGGAGTTGGTGATGGACAGGGAGGCCTGGCATGTGGTTCATGGCATTGCGAAGAGTTGGTCATGACTGAGTAAATGAACTGAACTGAACTGAACAGAAAACATATTACTTTGTCTCCTGTTGATCAAGTGTTTATTAATTACTGGGCTATCAATAATCATGTGTTTATTAATCAGGGCTTCCCCGATGGCTCAGACAGTAAAGAATCTGCTGACAGTGTGCGAGACCCAGGTTCAATCCCTGGGTTGGGAAGATCCCTGGAGAAGGGAATGGCAACTGTAAGGTAAAGGAACTAGAGAAGGTGAGGTTCGGAAGAAGAACAAGACCAGCACTTTACAGAAACACATCAGCTTTAATGAGGCGAGATGGGGCAGCAGTCAGGTTAGTGAGCTGCTGCGCTAAGTCAAGAAGAGAGTAGATTTATATAGAAAACATATACATGTGGAGATACATCGTTTTGAGGGGGTCCAGTTTTCCTCATGATTATTTTTAATTAGTTAGCTTTCAACAACTGGGGCAAGGAATTCCTGAGACTGGTCCGAAACTGAGATCGGCTGGGAGCTGAGCGTAATCAATCTTAATATCCATTCCTCTCTTCAGGGGAGAAAGTTCTTTATTCTGTACAGAGCAGTGGGGAGGACCTGGAGGAGAGTTTTTACTCCAGGCTATTTTGAGCCTTGTAGCTTTCCTTTAGCAATCCACTCCAGTATTCTTGCCTGGAGAATCCCATGGACAGAAGAACCTGGTGGGCTACAGCCCATGGGGTTGCAAAGAGTCAAACATGACTGAGCAACTAACACACACACTAATTACTGAGACCTGCTCAAGTGAGACGAACATTGTAGCCAGATTTAAGGCCCAAAATGGCTTTTCTGATGTCAAGAAAGCCGTGCCTTGTTCCCTCTTTCTGAGGACGCCCTACCCTATCTACATTTCAATGCTTCCTGTATTTTTAATTTTCTGTATATTATGATGTTTGGACATCTTGAAAACCTTTCTGGCTGAGAAGAAACTACCCCACCCCCCCATGGGCTGGTCAATTTTCAGACAGCATAAGGCCCAGGTGGGAGCATGCCTTTGATAGGCAGAAACAAACCAGTCCAGAGCCAGAGGTGGCAACATTCCCCTGCCTTCACCATCCTAGGGACCAGGCAACCAGAGACCACCCTTATAACACAGAGCCTGTGAAAATCATCCAGATTGGCCAGTCCTAACCTGTTTGCCCTTCCCTGTCTTGTCTTTCCACGAAAACTCCAAAAATGGCCACGGCCTCCTGACCAAACCTGGTGCTTCTCCATATGGCCCTGCATGGGCTGCCATGGGCTCGTGTCTAAGACCTCTAAGTATAAGGAACCATCTGCCTGAGCCTCTCCCGTATGCCTGCTAGTGGCGGTGGTGGCGGGTTTAGTCTCTAAGTCACATCTGACTCTTTTGCCGCCACATAGACTGTAGCCCACAGACTCCTCAAATTCTGTGTGCCACGTCTGTGCACTTTATCATGGGCCAATTTACCTCAATAAAGCTGCTAGCCATTAAGAAATTAATATGAATAGAAGCTCTATGCTCTTATTCTCGTATTTCAAAATAGTCTTGTCCTCCTTACTTGGAGCCCGCCGTGGGCAAAGTTTGACTGTGTTGCAGAGGCTGCTGCGTGGTCTATAGGTGGTTGAAGACAGTGGCTCTTAAACAACTTGGGTCAGGACCCCCAGCGATATTTTACATAAACACTGCAACTCAGAACAGAAGTTCCCAGTTACCTGTGGGGTTGCTTTCTGAGTTTTCAGTCTGAAAATACTAGATGGAAAATTCCAGAAATAAACAATTCCTAAGTTTTCAATGGTGCACCAATCTGAGCAGCATGATGAAATCTTGTACCATCCCACTCTGTCCTGCCCAGGAGGTAAATCATCTGTTTATTCAGAGAATCCATGCTATACACACATGTATACACTACCTGCCTATTAGTCACTTAGCAGCCAGTTTGGGTAATCAGATACACCACTGTTGTCCTGCAGTGTTTGTTTTCAAATAACCTTTATGTAATAATGGTTCCAAAGTGCAAGAGTAGTGATGCTGACAATTTGGATATTCTCTAACTGTGCCTCATTCATAAATAAACTTTATCATAGACACATACACAGAGGAAAGAACGTTGTTCAGGGTTCCGTGCTAGCCATACGTTAGGCATCCACTGGGGGTCTTGCAACGTATACGCCCCAGATAAGGGAGAACCTGCTTATTTAAATTATATCCAGACTTCATCATGAGAAATGCCGGGCGGGAAGAAGCACAAGCTGGAATCAAGATTGCCGGGAGAAATATCAATAAACTCAGATATGCAGATGACAC
>SJYX01002165.1:10617-22862 GCA_006410675.1 Oreotragus oreotragus | reverse complement strand
CAGGGAAACACACTCCTACTTCAGGGGGTGCCGTGGCATGAACGCTGAGCATGTTTGTTAGCTAGACTCACCATCAGGTGCCATATCCGCAGTGTCCCTGGTCATGCCAAGGGCTTCTGATGTCTTGCTTTTTCCCTCAAGGTGGTAAGGGATTCTTGAGGGGATTTCTCTTTTGCTGTGCTGTGCCAGGATGGGGGATGAAATTGAACAGGTAAAAATGCTTTCTACATTTTCTATGTGCTCATCTTCAATTTTTGATCTCCATTGTGTTACTGCAGCTTCTTAATTGTAATGTGGAGCTCTTCCAGAGCAAGCTTCATTGTTACATTGTTTTTGTAGGGAGGACAAAGGCTGGGACCTGCTAATCTGTCACCTCTGACATCATTTCAAATGCATTTTAAAATAACTTTACTATTTTCATCCAAAAATCTAGCTGGAATTTTAATTGATATTGCATTATTTTGGCAAGAATTGACCTTTATTTTAACAAGACTAAGTTGTCCCATCCAAGAGAATGAAATATCTTTTTAATCATAATTTTTAAAATCCTTTAGCAAGTTTAGTTTTAAACTTTCTTTGCTAAGTACTGTGTATTTTATAATTTTTATCTGATTTCTGATTGTATTTTGAGTTGATTTGCTGCTGTAGAGAAGTGCTATTAATTTTTGGTTGTTGACCTTATATCTGGCAACCTTGTTGACATCTATAATTATAATTAGGGGTCAGTTTTTAGAGGTATATGTTCACTTCTACCAGCTTCAATCAGGTTTGGGTATACTTGCTTTTATAGTGGAAATGTTTTATAATCCAGGCATTTTTTTTCTCCTAAGGCATACACTGTTACAACTGAGATTTCACTCTGCAAATGTTCAAATCCAGAAGGAAGACTAGAGGGTATCCAGGCAAATGGATTATAGTTTCTTTATGGCCAAGGGATACACAAATACTTGTATATAAAACCAAGAATCACCACTGATCCAGAGCTAATATTCAGAGAACCAATGATAATAATCCCTACAAACCACTGAATTCCTTTACTTTCTCTAAGTATGGCATTTCTTGCTTTCCCATTTCTAAAACTTTCAAGGCCACAACTTGAAATAAAAGAAGGCAAGTCAATGATGGACTGAAATCTGTGTGACAACTCTGGAAACCAAGTAGGAACACTCTTTCTCCATCTCTTCCCAGGATGTCAAAGAAAGAAGCTCTAGAACAGGACTGGCAAACTCTGGGAGGAAATGGGGGCTTTTCATTCAGAAAATTTATCAAACACTTTTTGAACCACTGAGTTATAAATGGTGCTATATAGACGGAGAAAAGGACAGAGTTAAGGAGGACACAAAAGTGTTAAGGAGTTTGCCCAGATTACCAGGATAGGGGAGATCTGAGCTATCGTCTCGGAATTTGGTTTATACTGAGAGCTGGTCTACTGGAGGCTGTGGTGTTCCATTCCTATTTCCATAGTAGATTGTTTAACTTGCATTATCCAGACAACTTATTTCAGTTCTTTGCTTGTAAAAGTAGTCCTTGAGTTGATTTAAAAATAAAAAGAAAGGAAAAAACCTCACATCTAATAGATGTATAAATTGATTACTCCCCTGCACTGCTATACAGGGCCACCATTAGTAAGCACATTCCTAACATTTGGATACAAGACCTACACTCAGTGCTTCCGGTAACAATTTGTTTCAGATAATTTTGCTAGTGGAGTATATTTCATGATAGGTGCTCTCTGAAACCTCAGAAGGCAATTTCCAAACTCTTCTGGAAACTATTTTGTAAAAGAGAAGCAGTCACGAGGAAGGATTACCAGGGGGACTTTTGGAAGCTGGCCGCCCAATTAGGCAACTTTTCTTCCCCAGGGACCTGTAACTTGTGCTCACAGTTTCAGGATTTATTTGGACACAGCCCTTGACCACTGACATTTTTAAAAGAAATTAAGCTGTACCAGAAACTGGGATCAGTGACAGCCACGTTGGTTTCCTTGGAAAGAAAAATGCTTTTAGGAAAAGACAAGGGACTGACCCCTTAATCATCCTGCCAGTCACTTCTCATAAGTAAGGTTTGCAACTGGTTAGGAAAACACAACCATTGTTCTCAATTTAGGAAATAAAGGAGGACAAGGAAGAGAAGAGAGAAAGGGGATTACGAGGGGGTGAAGTTGGAGTGGAGAGAAGAAGGAGGTTTCTGACTCTGAGAATTCATGTTAGGGAGGGGACACTAGATATTGCTAAGAGAGAGGTGTTAATATATAGAATCCACAGCAAAAGGATAGATAGAGAATGGCTATTTAAATCACATCTGACATTGCCCTTAGTTATGTGAAAAGAACAGAGGCTTTAGAAGTGGAAAGAGCTGAGTTCAAATTCTGACTCAGCGCCTTTCCAGTTGAATAAAATTGGGCTTGTTATTTCACCTCTTTGCACCTCAGTTTCCTCATCTGTAAAATGAGGTTAATGCCACCTACCTTGCAGTCCTGTTAGCAGGATTCAAAATACTGTTTATAAAAGTCCTTGCACATTAGAGCTCCTATAGTACATTGTCTTATTTGAGGTCAAACCCTTGCTCCTTCTTAAGACTGATTAACCTGGATGTACTGACACTGAACTGCTGTGTTCTTATTTAATTTGTCTTGAAGGACACCAGGAACTAAGGTCACATCGTAGTGGGTGGAGGTGGCGCTTTCCCTGATGGGAAAGAGCATCACAACTGACATTTTCTTGGTTGAGGTTATGGTTGATGCTGGGACAGGAAGCCAAGATTGTAGAGGTAGGCAGGGATAGCAGGAGGGCACTTCATCTATGGAGGTGGGAAAGCCTATGACGGTTGGGCGTGGGCTTTTCTTCAGGATCCATGCTGTAGGACATTCTCCTTGGAAATATGAAAGTGATCCCTTCCAGATGGTGGTCATCAAAGCAAGACAGAAAGGGCCTCCTCAGGNGGAGAATGTCACTTGTCTTCATGGGTATATGAAATGCAAACCTCAGGGCTTAATATAATTTTTTAAAAAGAAAACATATGCATTAGATTAAAATGTTAAATCAAGCCAAATGAATAAGAATTAAACATCTACCACATTCAAGGTTCAATATATAACTGATGATAAACACTATGTGATAGGACTTTAATTCAGTTAAAGCCATGCTGGCCTCCCCAGAAGTTCTTACCAAAGAATCCAAATTCTACATTTGGGATTTTCACAGAATCTGGTGAACAGCACGTAAAGACAGAATATGGGATCTTGAAATGCAATCTGAGCGTGGGCTTAAAGGTTCCATCTAAAGTGGCTGAATGTCTTAATTTAGGAGGAAGTTTAAGTTCTTCTCTACAAGCAATGGGCACTTGCTGACTTTAGGTAGGATATCATAAACCATTCCTTGTGCAACTAAATATTTCCCAGGCCTCAAGAAACTGGAGGTACAAGTGAGTTTGTGTTGACACTACTGCCCAGATCCTGCTGGCTTTTAGAAACCCTGGTAGCATGCAGGACCTCCACATCTTCCCTCCTCCAGTCTTTCCTTCATTCCCCAGTTCCCAGGGGCATATGGTCCAGCATAAGTCACTGAAGACTTTCACGAGGACACACTCTCTCAGAGATACCCTCCTTTGGGGCTCACTGCCCTGGGCTGTCAGACAGCGAGCAAGGGGGCCTGGGAGGAGAGCTGGACTTCTCAGCCCCAAGGTTCTCAGCTCATCTGCAATCACCCTGCCTTAGTCCAGAGACCCACAACCTCTCAAAAGGCAAAACCTTTGCCTTTAGTCTGGAATGCTTCCTCTTGTGGTGTTCAAGGCCAACCCCTCAGAACCCAGAGGTCTGAAAAACCAGGAACCATGTCACAACCAAACCACTCCTATTTCTTTTTCCTTTCACTCATCCTGTCCTGCAAAAAAACCCCTCTGCCTTCTGACAATGAGCAAAGCCCAGGCATATGGAGATCCACAGAGGTCACCTGGATCTATTTTGACCAAACCAGGTACTCTTAATTTGAACTGAGCCTCTGAATTGCGCTTGGGAGAAGACAAGTAGTCCAAATCCCCACTTGACTCAGATCCACCTGTAGATCTAGGACTGATTTGTGAGGGTGATGCATGGATCTGTGAGGGTAGCATGTGGATCTGTGAGCTAGCTCAGGTCCACGTGTAGATTGGTGTGGGCTTCCAAATTGTTTTCTGTAGCTTTGCATGCGGAGGCATGTGGGAGAAGATTATACCTTCTTTAGAAGTGAAGCACCCCTCTAAAATCCTGAGGTGTGTCCAGAAAGCCTTCCCTGGTCCTGCTACCTGGATATAACTTGTCCCTGTTTCAATTCACCAAAGGTGGACCTGCCTCTCTAACGGTTCACACCTTACTCTTTTTTAGGATTCTTAGGAACAGCACCTATGTAGACCCCATTGGATGACACAGTTCACAGAGCAGAACTCTATTCCCTAGGTCATGTCTTCAGTTACAGCAAATGGTCAGTGGTATTCGTTCATTTGAATTAAAGTCTGTTCAGTTGGATTGTGCCCCTTTGTGGCCAACTTCTCCTAAAATGTGGCAGGGGAAGTCAAGGTCATTCCATAGGGTCACATCCATTCCTCCCATCCTGCACCCCCAGGGAACCCTGGCACAGCCCACGGCAAACACCAGTGTGAACTCGTCCTCACCCTCTGGAACAGCTCTGGAAGTTCTGGATACAGACTAGAGCTCATTCTGTGCCACGGTGTTCCTGAAGTGCCTTTAACCTCCCACTGTAGCTCCTGGCTGCCTGTGCTGGTGGCGCTCCCCTCCACCCTGGCTTTCCCTGGAGGATTGGCATGCCTCACCAGGAGCTTCTGAAGGGGAAGAAAAGCCCCCTGGCTTCCTGAAGGAAAGGTGAGAAATGCCTGAGTAAAGCCACAGCGGCTCTCAGGTTGGCAGAAAAACCTTCCTTTTCTTTCAGAATTATGATACCTATTTTGGTGAGACAGGAGGTTTTATGTGCTACTATTGTTCCACACCTTCTGAAAGGCAACTTAACTAAGTGTCTGCTGCTGCTAAGTTGCTTCAGTCGTGTGCGACTCTGTGCAACCCTAGAGACGGCAGCCCACCAGGCTCCCCCGTCCCTGGGATTCTCCAGGCAAGAACACTGGAGTGGGTTGCCATTTCCTTCTCCAATGCATGAAAGTGAAAAGTGAAAGTGAAGTCGCTCAGTCGTGTCTGACTCCTAGAGACCCCGTGGACTGCAGCCTACCAGGCTTCTCCGTCCATGGGATTTGCCAGGCAAGAGTACTGGAGTGGGGTGCCATTGCCTTCTCCAGCTAAGTGTCTAGCACCTTTAAAATGGTATATCCTTTAATCCAGCAATTTTACTTACAGTAAATTTCCTGCAATTCACAACAAAAGGAAGGAATTTAAAAAGACATTCACCTCATGAGTAATAAAAAAAAATCAAAACATCAAGATTGGTAAAAGTGTAAAAGTTTGATCAGGTGGTAAATGTGTGGGTATGTGGTCAATGCAGCTTATAACAACTGGTAAGATTAGTCTTTACATACTACTTGTTTGTGAATTAGCCCAGTATCAATAGTAACTCCCTGAATCTATAAACATACATGGTTATTTGTGGGGAATGGATTAATAAATTATGATGAATACATATTATAGCATTTATTGTAATTTTTAAACATTTTCACAGCATGGTAAATTTATACTTCAACTGAATGACAAAATCTTAATATATAAAGCATATAAGAACACTTTCATTGCCAGTTGCTCCTAGAATGCTCATTATAGTTACTTTAATTCTTAAAGTAATTTATTTTTATTTATTTAAAAAAAACATTTATTTTTCTGTGTCGGGTCTTAGCTGTGGCATGCAGTGTCTTTGCTGCATCCTGAGGGATCTTATTGTGGGTCAAGGACTCTCTGTTTGTAGTCTGTGGTCTCTAGTTGCAGGCTCAGAATCAGTTGCTCCGCAGCACATGGATCTTAGCTTCCTAACCAGGGGTCACGTGTCCCTGGCAACACAAGGTACATTCTTAACCACTGAACCATCAGGGAAGTCTCCCTATAGCTATCTAGCTATTTTAAAAATAATAATTAGACCTTATAATATATGCTTTGGCGTGGAAGGCTTACTGGGGTTTAATATTAAGGGAAAATAACAAGCTCAGGAAAGCATGTATGATAAGCCTCCATTTTTACTAAAACAAAGCCATATTCATTTATTTATTTATTTTTCAACAAATGATTTTTAAGGCCTGGGTGTCTTCTTGTAAGGCAGTGGAGATATAAAATGGTGAAAAACAGATGATTCGTACCTTTCTGTATGCTATTTTTACACACAAAATCCATAGAAAAAAGAAAATGTACCTCATAGAAGAAATCATAGAAGGGAGGGAAAAGAACATAGACTTTTTTTTTACTTTCATGTATTACTTGAATTGTTTCAATATCCCATACTTTTATAATTAAATTAAAGTTTTTACAGTTTTTACAGGGACACACAAACAAAAAGGTATCCTAATGAAATAATCAGAAAGGCATCTGGGAATTCATGTGCAAGGAGATGCTGTCACACAGCAATTATGAGCTTGGATTTGGAGTCAGACAGATGCAAGAGTGGCTCCACCTCTGCCACTGACCAGCTGTGTGACCCTAAATAAGTCATTTGACTTTTCGGTCTCAGTTTCTTTCTTAATAGAACGGAAATCATAATAATATTCATCCTGAAATGTGATTTTGAGGATTAAATAATTTGATGTGTGTAAAGCATTTAGCCTAGTGTCTGACATATAGTAAAGGCTTAACAAATGGAGCCTTAAACACAATAAGGACGATGTAGGGAAAAAGCAAACTAGCCGAGATGGTGTGGTCAGGTTCTCTCGCCCCACAGCCTCTAGCTCTTGCCCAGTATTATGTAAATAACGATTATGTAACAGCTGAGATGACTTATAGCACTGTGCATGCATGTCACGAGGTACTCGCTTGGCCAAGGGCTACTTTTGTTCTGTAAGTATATATAAGCTCCACCTGGAAAGCCTACATTACAGATACATTAATGTACAGGCTACATGAGTGTAGCCTACATTAAGGCTACGTTGCAGTTATATTATGGGTGCTGTGTCAGCCAGGAGAGAATAAATGTGTCTGCAGTTCCTACGGCTCCTTGCGTCTTCTTCCAGCCTCTTAGCTCATGCCTTGCCTACCCTGGGTTCAGCAAACTGTGCACACAGTGAGATACAGCAAGACAATTGGCACAGTCGGTGTGATCAGCAAGACAGATGTTTATCCTAGTACTGCTTAAAACTGAGACAATTTAAATGTTCAGCAATTGCTATATAAATAATAGACATTCTTGGATGGAGTATTATGAAGACATTAAGATCACTTTCAAAGAATTTTTAATGAAATGAGAAAACATAACTTTGTGGTAAGCACAAACCTTATATGTTAACTCCAATTTTGATAGTACATGTATCTCTGGAAGGAAATGTCTACTGAAACTTTTGTTTTCCAAGGGTTAAGCAGTAAAAGCTCTTAAAGGGAAATGGACCTATGTGTTCCCCTCTAAGCCCAGAAGATGGGGAATAACAGGTTGTTAATTTCTGTTCTCCTTCATTTGATTGAAAAGGAGACTCTCAAGTGATCACAGGGACTATTATGGCCCTATCAAACTGGAAAGGAAGGGTGACTTAATCTCAGAAGACAGAGACCAGTCTCGCCCAGAAGTGTATGGGGTAAGGATGACCTCAGAGGACTTTACAAGAGAAAGTGAAAATTCTTATTTAGGAATTTTATAGGCTGGAATGGAATCTGGAAATCGTCTGTTCCTTTCTTCTTGAAGTGTGGTCTGTGGACTACTCAGGCTCTGGTGAAATGCAAAGTCTCCAGCCTTATTGCGGATCTACTAAACCAAACTCTGCATTTTAACAAGATTCCCCAGGTATACATTGTACATTGTAGCCTGAGAAACAAATGATATTCCATGATTTTTAAAAAGAAGAACCTGAGGTTTTTAAGAGGTGAAATGTTATGTTCAAGGTCACACAGGGATTTTAGTGGCAGAGGCAGAACCAGAAACTGGCCTTTTGACCTCTGTTTCATCATTTCTTCATATCTTGCAGCTCTTCACTATGTTATCCATGTATTTACTCCAATTTGTATATGTTATCTAATTCCCTGTCTCTCAAGTCTTTTCTAGTAATTTTAAAGGTATAGTGTTTATTAGTTCTATATTGCACTGAGACAAATTATTGTTGCTCTATGGCAGTTGGTGAGTTCAGGGTCAGCTTCAATTGCCAGCGTTTTGAGTGTCTAACTCCTTGGAATCTTCTTAAATATCCATGGAGACTGGTCTTTCATCCCTTATAAATTAGCTGTCACCAGACCCAAGTGAAATCATGGGCTGGAGGATGACTGAGAGGCTCAGAATTTCTGGCCGGAGACTTAGATACCAACATCTTCCCTACCCGTCCCTTCCCTTTGTTTCCTGTGTCCTGCTTTGGTTCTGCTCCCATTCTCTTTAGCTCTCATCAAAGGATTAATTATGCTCCTGGATCCTGATCACAGATTTATTAAATGTTTAAGTTTATGCCCCTTGAATGATGGTCTCCCAGTAATGAAGTGCATTCAGAAGAATAGCAGGTCAAGCATAGGTATAATTTGGAAGAGCTTGACCACCAGCCATTTCACCTCTGACAGGGTTAATCACTACTCCAGTTTTTCAAGCTCTGGGCCTGCTGGACTGTGCCTGCCAAGGTCAGCTGGGGTGACCCAAATTAATTTTAAAGACATAGGACTGCTTGGAGTTCACTAAGTTATCAGTTCACAATATTAAAAAAATTATTCATTTTATTTCCCCTCAAATTACAAACCCAAATATAAATTATCTTGAAACAGCTAGAAAATAATACTCCATTGTGTTAGAAGATAGCATCACTAGAGAGTGCTGCATTTGCAAGCCAAGGCAAATTCTTAGAGAGAATCAACCTTTTTGAAGAAAATATAGGACATACTGGAAGAATTGCCGAGTACTGAGTTAATCCTATTCAAAAAAGATTTAATAGACACCTCTTCTGCATAAGCCACAGTTTTAGATGCTGTAGGGGTTGGCGGGAGGGTCCAAAATTGACTCCCAGATGGAGCTATAAGGAAAAGGCAAGAGAAGTGATCCACAGCTGTCATTCTAGGGAAAAAATCAGAATCATAAGAGAGGTTATACATACTATGGGAGTCTGTAAAGGGATCCCATCTCTGTGTGGAGATCAGGGAAGACGAGAAATGATAGCGTTGGAGATAGGCTTTGAAACATAAAAATTTAAAAACCTTTCTGCTTTATCTATGAAGTTAAAAATTACAAAAATAAGTGGATTTTCTAAGTTAAGTCATTTGGAGGAATATAAAGAAAGTACTGTCTACACTTTTCCCTCCTGAATCCCAAGTCCCTTCCTCCCAAAGTAATCGATGTTAATAGCTGAGCATATCCTTCCTTACCTACACATATAGCTGTCTAAAACTTTGCTTTGTTATTATCTTTTATAAAATAAAGTAATATATAATTTGTAACTTTTAAAGTTAATAAAGTCCTGAATATTTTCTCAGCTAATACATAGTGATCTAATTCACTCCTTTTTAATAGAGGCAGAGTGGTCTATAGGATGACTGTTGCAGAATTTCACCACCGTTTCCATGGTGATAGACATTTAGGTTGTTTCCAGGATTTTGTTATTTACATAATGTTTAATTTTGATAGAGACAGAATCAAAGTCAGAGAGGTAGGAATCAAAGAGGCAAGAAATATAACTTTAGGCCCAATAGTTTCTGTCCATAGTCTTTTCATTGTTA
Organism: Oreotragus oreotragus; assembly: GCA_006410675.1. Lineage (NCBI taxonomy): Eukaryota > Metazoa > Chordata > Mammalia > Artiodactyla > Bovidae > Oreotragus > Oreotragus oreotragus. The sequence continues at coordinate 13,054 of SJYX01002165.1, read as the reverse complement.
GCAGCTTCATTATTAGCAACGATAATTCTCCTCTTGGTTCCCCCTGGTTTCTGGTCTTTTCAGTTATCACTGATGGTATTCATTTGCTGTATTTCATACTACATCAGAGATCCAATCCATTTCCCTTTCACTGATGCCTCCCCAGTTCCCACATCCTGTTCATCAGCTGCCCATATGTCTTTCCCAGAAAGCAGAAATCAATGAAGCAAGTCACCTGTCTCAATGGTCACCACTGACTGAACTGTAATGAACATGTGATTCCAGCTTGACCAATTAGATTCTGTTATCTGAGGATTTAGAACTGGGACCTGGAGAAATTATGAGATACTCAAACTGAGAAGTGATGTACAGCTGAATTAGGGGGTCATCTATGAGCCAAATACTTGCCAAAGCAGGAAAGGTCACATGCATGGAGGGGGAAAAGATGAAGCAGATGTGTCAATAGAGTGAGGGGGAGAGAGAGGAAGAAGCAGAGAGTCCTTCTCTACTTCCCACTGACTTCAGCTCCTGGCTCCCATCCCATAGGAGGACTGATTGCACTTCTTGCCCTTGGGTTTCATAAGACACCTCTGCCTTCTTCTAATAAGTTCCTTCTGTCTGAGCAAGTTTGAGGGAGGGTGATATTTTAACTTGCAAACAAGTGATGCCTGAGAATTTGGCCAGGAATAGTGTTAAGGAGAATATTCCTCCACACCAAATTTAAGCTAAAAAAAAAAAAAGAAAAATGCTGGTATAGCTTTCTTACTGGAAGATGTGATAACCTGCTTCCCTCTAGTATAAAAAGAGATATAGATTGTGCTATTTATTAATACAGAATGTTATGTAAAGATTAGTGATTATCTGTTTTCAATAAATGAAGTACTTGAAAGGTAAAAATCTCATTGAGTGAATCTATTTGAAGCAGCACCTCTGGTGGGATTTGGGGTCAGAAGAATCAGGGCTCCAAGCCTGTCTCCATGAAGAAGTGTGGACTTACACTCACTCGGAGATGCCTGGCTTAGATTCTGCCGCAGCCTAGTTGTGTGACCTTGGAACTGAATCGTGATTTTCCCTTCTGTAAACTGAAGACAATATATTAAGGTTAATTAAGGAGATTAAATGAAACAGGGTACGTAATGTCTGACATCATACCTGGCACATGGTAAGCACTCAACAGTATTACTTCCATTTGTCTCTCTCTCCTCCCCACGGCCCTAGCTCTTCCTCCCACTACTATTTAGGATTGGCTTCCTTTGATCCCCATCTTCTCTAGGCTAAAGCTGCCCCACCCTCTTCCTCTTTGCTCCACCATGGAACAAGGTGCAAAGAGAAACCCACAAGAGACCACGGCCCTCCAGCCAGAGAGAAAGATACTAGGTGAAAATGATGGAGCTCTGGGAGGCAGGAAGAGGGGGATGTATAACAAATATCCTTCTGCATATTGCTGAAATTAACAGGCAAAACAATATTAGAACAAACCACTGAGCTCTTTTGCTTCTGCAAAGACTACCCCCACCAAATAATTTCAGTACAGGGTGTTTGGAGATAGGTAGTCATAGATATTAGTCAGTCATATTAATGTCAGTCATGACATTATCAGTCATAGATAATGTCATGTGGTGGGTCATTAGCTAACAGCTATTCCCTAAGCAGTTTTCTAAGCTGACAGCTACAGCCACTTACAATTTAGTGTTGATTAAAAATGGCCATATGGCAGAATTATATAAAAATATTATAAAGACCAGACCAGTCCTTTCTCTAAGCACTTCCAAACTAGAATGAGTATATAAAAAAATACACATACAGACACCTGAAGGATAATAAAGGAAAGCAATTTTAAAAATTAGATCTTGAAAAAGTTTGCTGATTCATATTAAACAATCAGGAAGTTCTTGGCACCACTGGTCTCTCTGTACCATGGGTGATGTACTTTTAAAATTTAATTTTAAGAAATTCCATCTAAAAAAGAGCAAAAAGCCATTGGAAAAGGCAGATACAGGCTAGGCTTGTCTAGGTAGGAGGTAGGAATACATAAGAGACCTTTACCACACTCACATATCCTGCTGGGTGGTTGTTGTTCAGTTCCTCAGACATGTCCAACTGTTTGCAATCCCTTTGAGATGCCCTATCCTGTAGCACATCAGGCTTCCCTGTACTTTTCATGGAGTTTGCTCAAACTCATGTCCATTGAGTCAGTGATGCCATCCAGCCATCTCACCCTCTGTCATCCCCTTCTTCTACTGCTTTCAGTCTTTCCCAGCATCATGGTCTTTTCCAATAAGTCAGTTCTTTGCATCAGGTGGCCAAAGTATTTGGAGTTTTAGATTTATCATCAGCCCTTCCATGAATATTCAGGATTGATTTCTTTCAGGATTGACTGGTTTGATCTCCTTGAAGTCCAAGGGACTCACAAGAGGCTTTTCCAGCACCATAGTTTGAAGGCATCAGTTCTTCAGCA
>SJYX01002164.1:527106-538283 GCA_006410675.1 Oreotragus oreotragus | reverse complement strand
GAGAGTGTTCTGGATAAGCCCTGGCACTTGAAGACGCCTCTTTTCAGACTTTGCAGGAGTCTGGAATCCCACGTGTGATCTCTTGGCTCTAGCACTGCCATTACACGGGCTTTACCTGGTGGGCCTTGTCGGGGGAGCTGCCCTCCCAGAACCAGCCTGGATGTGGAGTCTGGAGGGAGTTAGAGCCTGTGCGCTTCCAAGCGTCTGCATTGTTAGTACGAGCGCCTTCACCCCAGGCCTCCTCCTCCACGGGCCCTGCCACGACCCTTCCCAGGCACCTCTGCTGACAGCTCCTTGTGAAAGGAGGGGGCTCGAAGACACTTTACTAGACTCTCAGGCCTTGGGACTTCTCCATTGGTAACCATTTTCCCTGCCCCCTTGGCAGTGAGAGGATCGCCTCTTCCTGCCACCTACATAGATGTGACCTTCCCTCGCCTTGTGCTATTCCATAGGGAAAAGTGCCCCATTTCCCCTGTGCTGCCTCTGGCTTTTACAGTATCCCCCTCTGTGTCCGCGGGTGACTGGGTCCAGGACCTGCTGTGGATACCAAAACCCGGGGTGCTCCAGGCCCACAGTGGGCCCTGCTGTTTGCAGGTTGCTCATCTGTGGCTTCAGCCAGCCACGCACTGAGTACTATGTGTTGTTGCTCAGTTGCTAGATCAGTTCTGACTCTGTGACCCCATGGGCTGTGCCTGCCAGGCTCCTCTGTCCATGGAATTTCCCAGGTAAGAATACTGGAGTGGGTTGCCATTTCCCTCTCCAGGGGATCTTCTTCACCCAGAGATCGAACCCGAATCTCCTGCCTTGACAGGTGGATTCTTTACCACAGAGCCACTAGGAAGCGCTGAGTGCTGTTTACCATCTGCCCTTGGTTGAACTCGTGGATGCGGGAGGCAGAATGTACTGTCACAATAAGTCAATAAACGCTCAGTTGTTATTTTCAGTTTGACTTCTTCTCCTAATTGACCTCCTTGTCACCGGATAGCTCAGCTCTTTATACTTTTAATGAGCGATTTTGTTGCTGTTCAGTTGCTCAGTCCAGTCTGACTCCCTGCGGCCCCATGGACTATAGCATACTAGGCTTCCCTGTCCTTCACCATCTCCCAGAGCTTGCTCAAACTCATGTCCATTGAGTCGGTGATGCCATCCAACTTTCTTATCCTCTGTTGTCCTCTTCTCCTGCCTTCAGTCTCCCAGCATCAGGGTCTTTTCTAACGAGTTGGANCATGGACTATAGCATACTAGGCTTCCCTGTCCTTCACCATCTCCCAGAGCTTGCTCAAACTCATGTCCATTGAGTCGGTGATGCCATCCAACTTTCTTATCCTCTGTTGTCCTCTTCTCCTGCCTTCAGTCTCCCAGCATCAGGGTCTTTTCTAACGAGTTGGATCTTCATCAGTTCAGTTCAGTAGCTCAGTCGTGTCTGACTCCTTGAGACCCCATCGACTGCAGCACACCAGGCCTCCCTATCCGTCACCAACTTCTGGAGTTGACACAAACTCATGTCCATTGAGTTGGTGATGCCATCCAACCACCTCATCCTCTGTTGTCCCCTTCTCCTGCCCTCTATCTTTCCCAGCATCAGGATCTTCTCAGATGAGTCAGTTCTTCACATCAGGTGGCCAAAGTATTGGAGTTTCAACTTCAACATCAGTCCTTCCAGTGAATATTCAGGACTGATTTCCTTTAGGATGAAGTGTTTAGATCTCCTTGCAGTCCAAGGGACTCTCAAGAGTCTTCTTCAACACTACAGTTCAAAAGCATCCATTCTTTGGTGCTCAGTTTTCTTCACAGTCCAACTCTCACATCCATACATGACCACAGGAAAAACCATAGCCTTGACTAGATGGACCTTTGTTGGCAAAGTAATGTCTTTCGTTTTTCGTATGCTGTCTAGGTTGATCATAGCTTCTCTTCCAGGGAACAAGTGTCTTAATTTCATGGCTGCTGTCACCATTGGCAGTGATTTTGGAGCCCAAGAAAGTAAAGTCTGTCACTGTTTCTGCTGTTTCCCCATCTATATGCCATGAAGTGATGTATTTGGATGCCATGATCTTCGTTTTTTAAATGTTGAGTTTTAAGCCAGCTTCGTCACTCTCCTCTTTCATCTTCATCAAGAGGCTTTTTAGTTCCTCTTCACTTTCTGCCATAAGGGTGGTGTCATCTGCGTATCTGAGGTTATTGATATTTCTTCAGCAATCTTGATTCCAGCTTGTGCTTCATCCAGTCCCACATTTTGCATCATGTACTCTGCATATAAGTTAAATAAGTGGGATGACAATATACAGCCTTGACATACTCCTTTCCCAATTTGGAACCAGTCTGTTCTTCCGTGTCCAATTCTAACTGTTGCCTTCTAACCTACATGCAGGTTTCTCAGGAGGCAGGTAAAGTGTTCTGGTATTCCCATCTCTTGAAGAATTTTCCACAGTTTGTTGTGCTCTACAAAGTCAAGATTGCTGGGAGAAAAATCAGTAACCTCAGATATGCAGATGACACCACCCTTATGGCAGAAAGTGAAGAAGAACTAAAGAGCCTCTTGATGAAAGGGAAAGAGGAGAGGGGAAAAGTTGGCTTAAAGCTCAGCATTCAGAAAACTAAGATCATGGCATCCAGTCCCATCACTTCATGGCAGATAGATGGGGAAACAGTGGCTGACTTTATTTTGGGGAGCTTCAAAATCACTGCAGATGGTAACTGCAGCCATGACATTAAAAGATGCTTGCTCCTTGGAAGGAAAGTTATGACCAACCTAGACAGCATATTAAAAAGCAGAGACATTACTTTGACAACGAAGGTCTGTCTAGTCAAAGCTACGGTTTTTCCAGTGGTCATGAATGGATGTGAGAGTTGGACTGTAAAGAAAGCTGAGTGCCGAAGAATGGATACTTTTGAACTGTGGTGTTGGAGAAGACTCTTGAGAATCCTTTGGACTACAAGGAGATCCAACCAGTCCATCCTAAAGGAGACTAGTCCTGGCTGTTCATTGGAAGAACTGATATTGAAGCTGAAACTCCAGTACTTTGGCCACTTGATGGGAAGAGCTGACTCACTGGAAAAGACTCTGATGCTGGGAAAGATTGAAGGCAGGAGGAAAAGTGGATGACAGAGGATGAGATGGCTGGATGGCATCACTGACTTGATGGACATGGGTTTGGGTAGACTCCAGGGGTTGGTGATGGACAGGGAGGCCTGGTATCCTGCAGCTCATGAGGTCTCAAAGAGTTGGGCACATGAGCGACTGAACNGATTGAAGGCAGGAGGAAAAGTGGATGACAGAGGATGAGATGGCTGGATGGCATCACTGACTTGATGGACATGGGTTTGGGTAGACTCCAGGGGTTGGTGATGGACAGGGAGGCCTGGTATCCTGCAGCTCATGAGGTCTCAAAGAGTTGGGCACATGAGCGACTGAACTGACTGACTTAGCCGTGTGTGAGATGAGGGCAATTGTGCGCTAGTTTGAGCATTCTTTGGCATTGCCTTTCTTTGAAATTGGAATGAAAACTGACCTTCTCCAGTCCTGTGGCCACTGCTCAGTTTTCAGAATTTTTGGCATATGGAGTGCAATATGAGAAATTTAGGGTATTTCTAATTTCTTACGCTTATAAACAACACTATAGGGACTGTCTGTGCCCTGTGCTGTTTAATGAAGATAAAGATCATGAGTGGAGAGTTGCTTGATAGAACCATTTATACCACTCCCATGATGTTTGTGCAGAGAAGGCGATGGCACCCCACTCCAGTACTCTTGCCTGGAAAATCCCATGGACGGAGGAGCCTGGTGGGCTGCAGTCCATGGGGTCGTGAAGAGTCAGACACGACTTCACTTTCACTTTTCACTTTCATGCATTGGAGAAGGAAATGGCAGCCCACTCCAGTGTTCTTGCCTGGAGAATCCCAGGGACAAGGGAGCCTGGTGGGCTGCTGTCTCTGGGGTCGCACAGAGTCGGACACGACTGGAGCGACTTAGCAGCAGCAGCAGCATGATGTTTGTGAGAGGAGGTTTCTTTTATGCTTTTATGGACTCCTTGCTTTTTTCAGCCTTTTGCATTTGCCAGTTGCATTTGCCAGATACTTGAAGAAAAACAGTATCTCAGAATTTTAATGTTATTTTAAGTGAGACTAAGCATCATTTCATATTTATAAAAGCAGTGTTTTTTTTTTTTTTTGGCCTGTTTTGTTTAGTAGGTGTTATTGATTTCTAGGAGTTGTTTATACATTAAGGAGATTTGCCTTTCCTAATCTGTCAGTTCTTTATTTAGGATGTTTTATTCTGGTTGAAATTTTTTATTTTTATGTGGCAATTTTTTATTTTTATTCACGGACATGTGTAACTATTGCCATAGTCAGCTCTAGAACATTTTTATCAAAAAGAAACTCCATACCTTTTAACTGTCATCCTTTCAATTTCCCAGGTCTGGGTAACACCAATCTATTTTCCGTCTCTTTAGATTTCTCCTATTCTCAGCATTTCACATGGATGGAATAATATAATAGATCTTTTGTGACTGGTTTCTTTCAATTCAATTAATTTCAGTTGCTCAGTCATGTCCAACTCTTTGCAGCCCCATGAACACCAGGCCTCCCTGCCCATCACCAACTCTGGGAGTCCACCCAAACCCATGTCCATTGAGTCGGTGATGCCATCCAACCATCTCATCCTCTGTTATCCCCTTCTCCTCCTGCCTCCAATCCCTCCTAGCATCAGGGTCTTTTTGAATGAATCAGCTCTTCGCATCAGGTGGCTAAAGTATTGGAGTTTCAGTCTCAACATCAGTTCTTCCAATGAACACCCAAGACTGATCTCCTTTAGGATGGACTGGTTGGATCTCCTTGCAGTCCAAGGGGCTCTCGAGTCTTCTCCAACACCGCAATTCAAAAGCATCAATTCTTCTGTGCTCAGCTTTCTTTATACTCCAACTCTCACATCCATACATGACCACTGGAAAAACCATAGCCTTGATTAGATGGACCTTTGTTGACAAAATAATGTCTGTGCTTTTTAATATGCTGTCTAGGTTGGTCATTACTTTCCTTCCAGGGAGTAAGCATCTTTTAATTTCATGGCTGCAGTCACCATCTGCAGTGATTTTGGAGCCCAGAAAAATTAAGTTATAGCATGATGTTTTAAGGATTCATCATGTTATAACATGTATCAGTACTTTCTTTTTATGGTTGTATTGTAATATTACATCGAACATTGCACATTTTGTTTTTTTATTCATCAGCTTATGGGCATTTGTGTTGTTTCCATGTTTTGGTTATTATTAATAATGCTACTCTAAACATTTGTGTACAAGTTTTTATGTGGACTGTCATTTCTCTTGGGTATATGTCTAGGAGTGGAATTGTTGGGTCATAAACTTATGAGTCATTTAAGTCTACAGTTCAATGAAGTTTAGCGAATTTTTATGCATGGCCACCATCCTGCTTTAGAGCACTTCCATCACTGTTTTATTTTTATGTTTTAAATATTTCAAAAATTTATTCTATTTCAATCTTTGAATTTTTGTTTGCTCTGGAATGTGGTGCAAACAGTGAGAACAGCATCCATCTACATTTGTAAATTTGTGCTTATTCATCTTTCCAACACCATTTCTGGAATAGTCTTTTTCCTGCTGATAAGGCAGTGCCACTTAAATTACATCCTAAATTAGGTGTGTGGGTCCATCTCTGGTCTTCCTTTTCTTTCTCTTTGATTTGTCAGCCTGTTAATGTGCCAGAATTGTAATATTTTATGTAGTGCCACTTTAGAGTATGCTTCAGTGTCTGATGAGGCTAGTGCACCTTAGCTGTGCTTCGTTTCAGCTATTCCTGGGTGATTGTTTCCGTAAGAACTTCAGAATCAGCTTGTTAAAGTCTTAAAAACTCCATAGCCATGATCACCTCTTGGGCTTTTTTTTAAAACTAGGCTTGCAGTAAATTTATATATTCTTTGAGAACTGATGTCTAAATGATGTCCTTTTTAAGAATCAGAGCATAGCTATTCATCTTTCAGCTCACTTCAGCATTCTTTTGTGTCCCTCGGGAGAATTAAAGTAACATGTCCCTACATCTTCCCTTTTTGGGGGAGCTGCTGTATAGCTTATGAGACCTTAGTTCCCTGACCAGGGATTGAACCTGGGCCCTCCACAGTGAACGCTGTGAGTCCTAGCCTACATGGTACTTCTAATTGCTGAGCATTTTATCCCTTTTATTGCTGTTGCAAATGAAAATTTCCCCCTTTATATTTTCTGCCTTACAGGGCATCTTGACTGAGTGGCTTGTAAACATCAAGATTGTTGTTTTCTGTGGGTGGAATTTATTCCCAGAAATCTAAATACCTTGTATTATTTTGCTTGTTATACCTTCTCTGTTGATCTTCTCTGGTTTTCCAGGTGTACGATCTTATCTGTTATAGATAGTGATCATTCACCTTCTTCTTGATTTTTATCAGGTTTCTTTTAATAATTGTGCTGGCTAGTGTACTTGTTTTTTTCTAAATTGAAGTATAGTTGATTTACCGTGTCATGTTAGTTTCAGGTATATAGCACAGTGATTCATATATATTCTTTTTCAGATTTTTCCCTTTATAGGTTATTACAAAATAATGGACTGTAGTTCTCTTTGCTATACAGTAGGTCCTTACTGATTATCTGTTTTATGTATAGTGTATAAATCTGAATTTTAGCCTCCTAACTTATCCCCAAACAAACTTGTTGTGGTGATCATTTGTGCCTTAGTCTTAATTTTGTCCAAAATGCTTCTAGTTTCCCCAATAAACATAAATACATATATATATTAGAGATAATATACATATTGTATAATGTATATGTAAGATGTATAAAATATATGTGCATCACTTTATTAAGAGCTTTTAAAAATATAGGAGAGATACTAATTTGCTCATTTGATAAATGTTATTACAGGTCTGTGGTGTTTTAGGCAGGATTCTAGTTCTGAGGACACAGTGGGAAGTGAAACAAAGCCTTTGCTGTCAAGAAGCTGAAAGTCTAGTGGAACGGACAGGAAAGAAATCAAATAATTAATAAATGTCAGGTTCTGTGAAGTCAAGTGAGGAGAGAGATAGGGAATAATGTGGTGAATTTAGTTATGACGGTCAGAAAGGGATTTAGAATTTTTCAGGTGTCTTTTCATTAGCTTTATCTTTTTCTTTTTATTTAATTTGAAACCCTGGGTACACTTGTCCCCATCCCAGAGTCTAGCATTTTTGCCAGGGCTGTGGGGACCTCAGGGCAAAGCCGACGCATGATATGCTGTCTTAGTCCACTGGCTGGTATTTGCTTGCTCTCATCTTATTTTCAGGATACCGATTATTTAAGAAAGGAACTGAATGTGTAAGAGAGCAGGGTAATTTATCACTGTGGATGGAGATAGTGTTGCTAAGGCAACCGGCTACATCCCGAGATCACCGGCTGCAGACTCCCCACCTGACGGGACCTTGGGGGTCCTGGAGCTTCCCTGGCCACCAGCTCTCCTGCGTCGCTCTGTCCGCTCCCAGGTGGCTTCTGTGTTTTGTCTTCACTTCCTGGTGGTTGCTCTGCTCAGGGACCCACCAGGCTGCCGGTGGCCAATCCTGGCTGACATGAGGGTTATCATAGCTAGTTGCTCATTTGACAAAGTCAGGATAGACCCATGGACCTTGGAATCGTCTTCATGCCACTTAATTCCCCCCTTCCCCCTTTTATTTGAGATATAATGAACTTATTATATTAGTTCCAAGTGTATAATTCCATATTTGTGTAAACTGTGAAATCACCACAGATCTAGCTAACATCTGTTATCATACATAGTTGTTTTTCTTATGAGAACTTGTAGGATTTACGCTTTCAGCAGCAGCTTTCTAATATGCAGACATGATGAGCTGCAGTCACCTGTTGTACATTACATCTCCATGACTTATTTGACTACTTGCAAGTTTCTACCATTTGGTCCCCTTCCTCCATCTCCCCCACTGTCTTTAGCAATCACCAACTGCCGTACTCTGTATTTATGAATACTGGAGGATGGAGGGAACCAAAGGTGCCCACTGAACTGAGAAGGCATCTTGAGAGAGAAAGGCAAGGCAGGCAGTTCTGTATAATCAGTGGACCAGGTTATTACAGGGTAACTTGCCAAGTGGGGTCTGGATCAGGTGGATAGTGACCCAGAAGCATTCACAGCTATACCCACACCTCCAAAAGGGCATTGGGATGGTTTTATAGTTAATCTAGGGTGTGAGGTGGGTGCTTGAAACAGGATGTACCTTCCTAAGTTACGTTTATGAATGGGTAACTGGTCTCACCTGGCGTGCTGCAGTCCTTGGGGTCGCAAAGAGTCAGACACGACTTAGCAACTGAACTGCACTGGTCTCATGGATGCCAGTATTCATCACTATTGGTGGCCTAATAGAACTTGCAGGCCACCAGCTCCTAATGATTATTAAACAGTATCTCTTAATTACAAAGGCCCTAATGACAGAGAGGGCTTCCCTGATAGCTCAGTTGGTAAAGAATCCACCTGCAGTGTGGAAGACTCTGGTTCGATTCCTGAGTTGGAAATGTCCACTGGAGAAGGGATAGGCCACCCATTCCAGTATTTTGGGGCTTCCCTAATGACTCAGCCGGTAAAGAATATGCCTGCAGTGCGGGTGACCTGGGTTTGATCCCTGGGGGAAGATCCCCTGGAGAAGGGAAAGGCAACACACTCCAGTGATTCTAGAGAATTCCATGGATTGAATAGCCATGGGGTCACAAAAGGTTGGACATGACTGAGCGACTTATTGACTGCCCTGTACAGTCCTAGGTGGGGTCAGCGGGAGGACAGGAGGAGCCACATGGGCCCAGGAGGCTCAGTTATGCTCACAGCCATACAGTGAGCTTGGTGTGTTTCTTTTTTCCCTTTTTAGAGTCCACCTAAAAATGAGGTCATGGTATTCATTTTTCCTTGTCTGGTCTGTTTCACTTAACATAATACCCTGTGTGGTGGTCTTCATTCAAAAAGATAGGGTTATTAATGCATCATTATATCATGGCCGAGCATCTGTATTCTCATCCTTAAATATTTTTTAATTCTTAGAACATCTCTTGTGTCCTTAGTGCCTCTATCCTCAAGGAGTTTGGTTCTAAATTTGGCCAAACCATGTCTCATCACCTCTGCCATCATCGCCCTGGTGCAGGCCACTGTCGTCTTGCCTTAACGCTCCCTTCTCATTCTATTGGCGCCCACCCTGTATTTTCCACAGTAGCTGGACTGAATCTTTCTCATGGCCACATGAGATGCTGTTAGGAAGCTATGGTGGATTTCCACTACCCCTATAATAAATCCCCCCCAATCTGATCGGTGGCCCCAGGCTCTGTGGGCCCAGGTCCCCGGCTGTGTCTCTGACCTCATTTCTGAGACCATTTGCACCTTTCCTTTTCTCGGGGTTGAGATGCCTGGCCACTTGCTGCTTCCGCACTGACCCAGGCACCCCATTTCAGGGCTGAAAGCACGTAGGACTGAGAACGAGGTATGTGAGGCAAGTTAGGTTGATCACTTGTCTTTCAGCTTAGAAGAAAAGTCACTTCTGTGTTGAGTTAGCATTGTGGTCTTCAGGAAGGGTACCCAAGACGAGGGACCGGTGGACGTGGCCAGGTGGGTTCCCTGTTGCCCACAGACTGCAGTTATTTCCTTGTGTGTGGAGACAGTGAATTCCCAGAAAGGGTTAACATCTGTAGTACCTTGGCTGACTGGGGATTTTGTTTGAAAGTTCACTTGAAAGGAAGAGCCTGAAACACCTTGTTGAAATCCCATGCATAATTCATTTTTAAAGAAAATAGAAACCCATGCTGATTCATTTAAAGCATCAGCGAAAGATAAGTCTTGAAACTGAGAATGAGTTGTCAGACCCTGCACACATTTTAGATTAAACAGTAATAATTATGAATTTTGTTGGTGTTGTAGAAAACCAGAAGGAAAGTTGGGTATGATGCTGAAGATAAGCGTCATCAAGCAGTAAGATGCTTCCCTGGGGGTAGTTCTCTTGTTGAATTTAAAATCTGAAACATTCCCACTGAGAGACACGCACAGTGAGAACCTTGATCAGTTAAACAGTCCCAATAAATTGCAGACCACAGCAGATCAGGTGGTTGGGAAAGTGAAGGCTTATTGAAGTTGAATAACCTCCGAAACAGCTTCATTTGTAAGCTTCATTTAGATCACTAATGTGGCTGTTCATCGCTTTGGCAATCAGCACTTAAGTGTGTGGGTAGAATTGCCCTGAGTCCTCACAGAGCGCCTTTGATGGGTTCTGTCCACCGTGGGGGTGGGGTGCTGGCTGGGAAGATGGCAACTAATTTGGGTAAGTAATTCTACTTGTTAAGATGAACTTCCCTGGTGGTCCAGTGGCTAAGACTCCGACTCCCGATTCAGAGGGCACAGGTTTGATCCCTGGTTGGGAGCTAAGGTCTGGCTTGCTGCTCGGCACAGCCAAAAAAAAAGGGAAGGCTTCAGGTGTTATTATTATTATTATTTTTTTCTTTTTTCCAGCTCTTCTGTCCGAAAGTGTGCTTTCTAGTTCTCCTGGCTTTGTATCTAGGCCCCTGACTGGCTGAGTGACCTTAGGCAAGGCCTTTAACCACTTCCTGCTTCATTTTCCTAATCTGTACAATGGAGATAATACCAGAATTATCAAGATCAAAGATTTATTATGTTGAGAGTATTGGGTTACAACCCTTGGAATAAAAGTGTCCATAGTCTGGGCTGCTATTAACAAATAGTTGAACAAAAAAAGCCAACGGGAAAGAAGTAACAGCTCTTCATTACAGTAGAAGTCCCAGAAGTAAGTGTAGACAGGATGAGAAACAGAAGATCACTGCCAGGCCAGATACATAATAATAATTGTTGCAGGCAAGAACGGTCAGAGGACACCAAAATTAGTGAGTGCAAGTGTGATGAGAAACAGGATATTTGCATAATTTCAAAGTGTCTCCTCACAAGAGATAAATAATTACAAAGAGAAAATAGTACTTGATAACAGACTTATGCCGGGGAAGGCAATGGCACCCCACCCCAGTACTCTTGCCTGGAAAATCCAATGGACAGAGGAGCCTGGTGGGCTGCAGTCCATGGGGTCGCTAACAGTCGGACAGACTGAGCGACTTCACTTTCACTTTTCTCTTTCATGCATTGGAGAAGGAAATGGCAACCCACTC
>SJYX01002164.1:506377-525745 GCA_006410675.1 Oreotragus oreotragus | reverse complement strand
AATAATGAGAAAATAGAAATTAAGGAAACAATTCCATTCACCATTGCAACGAAAAGAAGAAAATACTTAGAAATATATCTACCTAAAGAAACTAAAGACCTATATATAGAAACCTATAAAACACTGGTTAAAGAAGTCAAAGAGGACACTAATAGATGGAGAAATATACCATGTTCATGGGTTGGAAGAATCAATATAGTGAAAATGAGTATACTACCCAAAGCAATCTATAGATTCAATGCAATCCTTATCAAGCTACCAACGGTATTTTTCACAGAGCTAGAACAAATAATTTCACAATTTGTATGGAAATACAAAAAACCTCAAATAGCCAAAGCAATCTTGAGAAAGAAGACTGGAACTGGAGGAATCAACCTGCCTGACTTCAGGCTGTACTACAAAGCCACAGTCATCAAGACAGTATGGTACTGGCACAAAGACAGAAATATAGATCAATGGAACAAAATAGCCAGAGATAAACCCATGCACCTATGGACACCTTATGTTTGACAAAGGAGGCAAGAATATACAATGGATTAAAGACAATCTCGTTAACAAGTGGTGCTGGGAAAACTGTTCAACCACTTGTAAAAGAATGAAACTAGAACACTTTCTAACACCATACACAAAAATGAAGGTGCTGCTTTTATGTAAACCAGGGGGGAAGCTTGGTAAAAGGTGTTCCGGAAACACTGTATACAATTGTGGCAGTTTTTCTGCAAGCTTAGAATTATTTGAAAGTAGCATGTTTTCCAAAACCCGTGACACACTGGACAGAGTGCCTGCACACAGTCTGTGCTCAGAAACACGATGGAGGCATCTGCTGCTGCTTTTGCTTTGAAAGAAGGTGGTTACAGATGTTGCTGGTTCTGCCGGGTGCTCAGCATGGCTCTGTGACATGGAGACGGTGCCCTTCTGTTTGTCATTGGGTTACAGCCGTGATCCCCAACCTTTTTGGCACCAGGGACTGGTTTCCTGGGAGGCAATATTTTTTCACAGACCAGGGGTGGGGGATGGTTTCAGGATGATTCAAACACATTACATTTTTTTAAATTATTATTTTTTATGGCTGTGCTGGGGTCTTTGTTGCTACTTGAGGGCTTTCTCTAGTTGCAGCAAGTGGGGGCTCTTCTCTAGTTACAGTGCGTGGGCTTCTCATTGCTGTGGCTTCTCTTGTTGTGGAGCAGGGGCTCTGGGGTGTGGGCTTCAGTAGCTGTGGTGTACGGGCTCAGTTGCCCCTTGGCATCTGGAATCTTCCCAGACCAGGGATCAAGCCCATGTCCCTGGCATTGGCAGGCAGACTCTTAACCACTGGGCTACTAGGGAAGTCCCAAGCACATTACATTTATTGTGCACTTTATGTCTATTATTACTACATCAGCTCCACCTCGGCTCAGCAGGTATCAAATCCTGGAGGTTGGGGACCTCTGGGTTACAGGTGTGGCAATGGGATCCCTTGATGGTTGGCTGTCACTGACTCTCCCTGGGAAAGCTCAGGCCCCCAGGTAGACCTTAGGCCGGAGCTCCTCTTGGAGAAGCAGGGCTGCAGCTGGTCATGGGCCCAGTGGAGCTTTGCTTGGAAGCTGGCAGTGGGAGCACCACAACCTGCTTCCTTGTTGCCATCTTCTGACAGCATCATGTCCAAGTGGCAGCTGATGTTTATAGATAATGCTCATTGATTCAGGAAAAATCATTTGAGGGGTTGCTCACGGAGTCATGCGAGATTTTTAGGAAATCTATTTTGTAGATTGAAAGAGTGTATTAGTCGAGCTCAGAGGCTGTAATGAAGAGACCCCAAATACCACTGTCTAAATAGGGGCCAAGTTGGTTCTTTTATTATTGAAGTATAGTTGCTTTACAATGTTGTGTTGGTTTATGCTGTACAACAACATGAATCAGCCATGTGTGTACATATATCACTCCCTCTTGAGCCTCCTCCCCACCTACCCCATCCCACCCCTCTAGGCCATCACAGAGCACCAAGCTGAACTCCCTGTGCTGCACAGCAGCTTCCCGCTAGCTGTCTGTTTTGCATATGATAGCATATACGTGTCAGTGGTACTCTCTCAACCCACCCCACCCTCTCCTTCTTGTTCTCCCTTAGAGGGTCTGAGAGATTCCCACCTGGAGCTGGCCAGGTGGCTCTTTGGTCATCAGCCAGCTGCCATCCTGGTCACACCAGGCTGTCTGTTTGGCACTTTCCCCAGCTGTTGGAAAGAAGGGAAAGAGAGGCCTGGGCTCTGAACTGACTTGGTGGTGAGATGGAGAATGCAGACCTCTGGCCTCTGCTCAGGAGCCACGTGCATGAACCTGACCTCATGGTCACGCCTTTTGTGCAAGTGAGGCTGGCAACACAGTCCCCAGCTGGGTGGCCGAATGCCCTGCTGACGCCCGGGGAGGGTGATGGATGAAGCTGGATGGATACCGAAGGGGGGCGCGGGGGCAGGGGTGGTAGCATCGGCGCCTGAGAGCCCCGTCTGCTGTCGTGGTCTAGTTCAGAGAGGTCTGTGCAGAGCAGCTTGATTAGTGTTCCCCAGGCCCGCAGCTCTGCCTGGTGTTACCTGTGAGCAGGTAAGGTCTCAGCTCTTACAAGCAGAGAGCGTGGTAGTCTGTCCAATCATAACCCCATGATGTCAGAAACCGATGCAGATTTCCTGGCATAACACACTGCTGAGGACATTCGTGGCCCATGGGGGTGTGTAAACGGCACCTTTTGTTTCCTTGCAGTGGGTTATGTTTGCTGGCAGGCAAGGAGCCAGGATCCGTAGAACGGCTGAGGGCGGTTGGTGGTAGGAGGCTAGAATTCACTCTCTCAGATGAGGCCAAGGTTGCTTTTCCGCATCTGGTCAGTCTTTCGATGTGCCTGGTGCGAAGAGCAGCCATTCACTGTAGGAACTGTCGGAGACTCGGGGACCCCGGCAGTCCCATCACTGCCCTGCGGAGATGCCACGCTGTCCCGAGTGGACTGATTTAGTTCCACTAGAGAGAGTCCTCATCCCACGCCCTGTGAGGCCACTCATCCTCACGCCTGACCCCCAGCACCCAGGGACCTGTAAGAAGGCTGGGGTGGCCGCACCCTCATCCCCCAACTCCTGCCCCCTTGGAGGCAGCCTGGCTCTGCAAATATCAGCAGCCTTATCTTCATCTTGGAAGAAAAGAACATTTGAAAGGTTCACTTTTTCTTTTGACAGAGGAACAGTAAAGCCTTATTTTGTTGCTGAATGAAAACCTAAGAAAATATGAAGCGCAGTTCCTGTGTTAGGCACATTTCAGAAAAACTTCAGAGAGAAAGCCAAAGAACATCACCCACCGAGCGATCCTGGTAACCCTTGTTTTTCTTGGGGACGCATATAATTTCCCTGTCTCCTCCACTGTTATCAGCACAGTTTTCCTTTTAAAATTAAACTGTGTACTGTAAGCTTTTATAGTGTATTGAATTTCACGGTATAGCTATGAATTTTAACTTGCCCCCAAATATGGCTCATTAAAGGCCTTTTTTTTGCTGTAGCCCTGGATGGTTTTATGCTGATTATTTATCCCTATAAGCAGTGGTGGGTTTTTTTTTTTTTTTTTTTTNATAGTGTATTGAATTTCACGGTATAGCTATGAATTTTAACTTGCCCCCAAATATGGCTCATTAAAGGCCTTTTTTTTGCTGTAGCCCTGGATGGTTTTATGCTGATTATTTATCCCTATAAGCAGTGGTGGGTTTTTTTTTTTTTTTTTTTTTGGCTGTGCTGGACTTCGTTGTGGCCTGTGGGCTTCTCTAGTTGAGGTGGCCTGGCTTCAGTAGTTGCAGTACATGGGCTCAGTTGCTCTGCAGCATGTGGGATATTAGTTCCCTGAGCAGGGATCGAACCTTTGATTCCTGTATTGGAAGGCGGGCTCTTAACCATTGGACCGTGAAGGAGCTGTCAAATAGTGGTTGTTTTGCCTGCTCATTGGCTTTCAGTGCAGGAAGGTGGCTGGAAGAAGGGAGAAGGGAAGTGTCTTTCAGGGAGAAGGATCAGCAGGGCTGTCAGTCTGTGGACTGAAGCTTTCTTTGTTGAGATGTCCAGAAGGGCCTGGAAGACACACACTTCGATGACTGCATCAGCCCCTGCAAGCAGGCTGGTATCGGCACTGTGCTCGGTGGGTTACCGAGACTTGTCATGAAAACTTCTCTCCTCTCCTCGAGAATTCCATGGACAGACCGTGGGGTCGCAAAGAGCTGGACACAACTGAGCGACTGACACTTTCACCGTCTCCTCCCCGAGAGGAGTCTCAACCTGTTACCTGAGCGTGATGGGTACAGCAAGATGCGAGCATCCTGGAATCTCGCTGCCTGCTTGTGATGGGCCAGTACAAATTCATTGACCTGGATGGTTATTGAGGATTTTTAATTTTTAAAAGCTTTTATTGGAGTATGGTTAGTTGTGTTAGCTTCTGCTGTGTAGCAGAGTGCTTCAGATATATTCATTCCTTTTCATATTTTTTTCTCATAATATGGAATAGAATTCCCTATGCCATACAGTAGGTCCTTGTTGGTTATCTCTCTTACATAGAGTAGCATGTAATAGTATGCCAACCCCAAGCCCCTGATTTATCCCTCCCTGCTCCGTGTTTCTCCTTTGGTAACCATAACTTTGTTTTCTGAGTCTGTAAACCTGTTTCTGTTTTGTGAACAAATTCATCTATATCATTTTTTTTACAAAAATTAGATTCCACGTATGGGTGATATCACATGATATTTGTCTTTGTCTCATTTACTTCATTTATTTTGATAATCTCTGGGTCCATCCATGTTGTTGCAAATGGCATTTTTTTTTTTTTATGGCTGAGTAGTATTCATGTCCACCGACTTGATGGGAGTTGGTGATGGACAGGGAAGCCTAGTGCGCTGCAGTCCATGGGGTTGCAAAGAGTCGGACACGACTGAGCGACTGAACTGAGTATTCCATTGTACGTATGTAATATGGCTTCTTTACCCTATCCTCTGTTAATGGACATTTAAAATGTACAGCAGAGAATGTGGGGAGATGTTCCATTTTAGAAACATCTGTAGTTTCTACACAAGAGTGTGAAGCCCCTGGAGCCCGGTCATCAGTGTGATTCAAGTTCACATGAGAAGCTGGACAATTCCTAAGATCATTTTCAGCTCAGAATTTCTTGCCCTTTTACCCTTTGGCTGAATTGAACCCAGACAGTGAGTATTAAAGGGCTTCCCAGGTGGCACTAGTGGGTAAAGAACCTGCAGGAGACATAAGGGACGCAGATTCAATCCCTGGGTCAGGAAGATCCCCTGGAGAAGGGAATGGCAGCCCACTCTAGTATTCTTGCCTGGAGAATCCCATGGACTGAGAAGCTTGGCGGGCTACAGTCCGTGGGGTCGCACAGAGTCAGAGATGACAGAAGCGACTTAGCATGCACTCGCAGTAAGTGTTAAATATGCATCTTTTGCTTGCTTAATAAGTTTCTGGAGGTGTTGCATCCGATTCATGGGATTCAGAGCAGGCAGCTTCTGTCCTGGACCCCTCATTTTCTTATCTGTTAATGGAGTTTGATTGTTGGTTTCGTCCACCATTTCTGGAATGTCAGCCAGGCACCAGGTGCTGTGCTGAATACTCATTCATCCTCACCAGCGGCTCTGCGAGCTCTGCCCCGTTATGGGTCATCATCTGACAGATGAGGTGCTGCAGGCACAGCGGTCAGATAGATAAAAAAGAAGTGAGACTGAAATTCAGACTGGCCCCTTGACTCCCCATTCTCTGTATCGTGCATATGCTTTCATCCTCCGCTTGCTCTCAGCACATCTGAAAATCAGGTCCAGAGAGTGACAGTGCCTGGCAGACAAACGCCCCCCCATGAAGCACCAGAAAGGGCATCAGGTGTAAAAGACCAGCTGACATGTGCCTTAGAGTGAGTTTTCTGTACTCCAGACTCAAACTGTACAGAGGACTAGAAGAAACCCATTTCCACCAATAAGTAAAAACTGACTTAGTGGCCATTGAGTATGGCCTTCGGAGTGGGGTCAGTTGGCTCAGCATGAAGAGTGAAAATGGTAGTCTCTCAGTGATGCCCGACTCTTTGCAACCCCATGGACTCTAGCCCACCAGCCTCCTCTGTCCATTTGCCATGGTCCAAAAGAAATATAATGGAAGACACATGATGTAATTCAGGTATTTCTCTAGCCATGTTAAAGGTAATAAGAAACAGGCCAAATTAATTTTGATGATATATTTTATTTAATCAATACATTTAAAGTAGATGATTGCAGCATATGATCAATATTAAAGCATAGTAAGATGCCTCACGTTTTTTCTCCATATCAGGTTTCTGCAGTTCTGTGTGTGTACTGCACACACATCCCAACCAGGACTGGCCGTGTTTCATGTGCTTATAGCCACACGTGGCTAGGGGCTGTCACCTGTATTGGTAGATAAATGTATTATGCTAAGACTACCTTGCACGCAGCCTCTTGGGCCTGGACCCAGAATCTGAAACAAGCTGGGCAAAAGCAATCTTCTTCTGTTTTATACCACAGCCTGTGAATGTATATGCAGTCTAGTTGAGAGCATTGGGTAAAACCGTTGCTATCTCTTTGTTATGGGGCCAAGCTTGTACTACTCACTGCATGACAGGTCAGTAAATTGAGAGACCAGGTGTTAGGGCAAGGAAGAGAGACTTTATTTGGAAAGCCAGCAGACTGAGAAGTTGGTGGACGACTACTGTCCCAGAGAACCATCTTCCCAGAGTCAGAATTAAATCTTCTTTTATACTAAAAGGGGGAGGGGTGTGATTGGTTATTGCAAACTTCTTGGTGGCCTTTGTTTGCACAGTGTCCGTGAAGGACAAGTCACGTGGTCAAACCTTCAACCAGAAAAATGTTATTCTCTGTTGTGCAACTTTTTATCTCTGTATGAATGGGAAAATATTATACCTTTAAAGGTCAGAGCTTTGAGAATGACTACCTGTATATTTCAGGCTATAGGCAACATTCTTGCTGCCAAAGCAGTAGAATAAAACGGTTAAAGTAAAAGAAACAGATCCAACAGGGAGTCAGGACTCTATTACAGTTTTGTCTTTTTTGCCTAACATAGACTACCCCTCTCTCCATTTTACAGATGAAGGTATAAACGAGGAAAAACTTCCCTCCACCCTTCTGAGTTCTTGGCTGGAGATCCCTGTTTAAAAAAAAAAAAAAAAGGATTAATGGGAGAAAAACAAACAGAAGTCTATTAACATGTCCACCCCATGTAAACATGAGAGCTACCCAGAGAAAAATGAGTCAGAAGTGGCTTAGAATTCTGGTTTATTTAGCATCTTCAAAAAAGGTCAGTAAGTCTGTGGAGAAATGACAGGACAAAAGAAGTCACTTTTGGGGTTTCCTGGGCGGAGATGAAGGCTGATGAGTAAAGTTGGTTACATAGGTTCCTCTGGTATCACCAGGTGGATAGGGTCTGACGCTGCCTCTGGGGGTTAACCTTTGTCCTTGGTGGAGGGGGAGAAAGACCACTTTTGTCAACTTAAGCTTTCTTGGAAAATGGGAGAGCAGACTATCTGCTGCTTCCCAGTTACCTTCAGCTCATAATAATTATTACAGCAAAGTGGCATCTTTTGGGGTGACATGATGTGCTACCCTTCAGAGAAGCACAGATGCTGAGGAAGCTGTCTGGGGTCACACAGGCTTTGCTGGAACCCAAACCNAGAATTTGGGTTAGTAGATGCAAATTTTTACATTTAGAATGGATAAACAGCAAGGTCCTATTGTACAGCACAGGGAACTACAACCAATCTTCTGGGATAAATCATAATGGAAAAGAATACAAAAAAGAATGTATATACAACTGAGTCACTTTGCTGTATAGCAAAAATTAACACCTTAAAAATCAATTAAAGAAATATTAAAAAAAAAAATCATCATCCACAGAAGCCAAAATACACAGTACTAGAACAAGAGTAAACAAGTGCAGGGAGAAGGAAAATTAAGACAGTGAATCACAGAACAGTTGTTTACCAACTTACACAATTTAAGTCCATTATTTTAGACCTCAACTATTTAAAAGAACACGTATCTAGACAGACATATAGTGAATCCCCTATTTAAATTGATACAAATAACTCATTATTTAACCAAGAACTGCTACCCTGTGCTCTAGTATGACAACTCTTAACAAAGGAATTCAATTCTTCACCAAAGCTGAAGACTTTTAGCCTGTCATTCATGGTCTTCCATGATCTCACCCAAAATTTTCCATTTACACTGTACTACCTGGCAACCCACTCCAGCATCCTTGCCTGGAAAATCACATGGACAGAGGAAACTGGTGGATTGCAGTCCATGGGGTCACAAAGAGTCGGGCACGACTGAGCGACTAACACACACACACCCCTCTGTGTACATTCAGGCTATGCTTTTGCAGTATTTGTCACTGTCACTGATAAGACTTAGTATAGAACCTCTATATATGGAACTGTAATAAATGGTACTGTATTTTTAATAGTATATTAAACAAGACACGTTCATAAACAGGCTACCCAGTTCTTTAGCTAATTCTTTTTATTTAGAGTATCTCCATCTTTTCACTCTTAGCTAAAACTCATTTATACACATAACTACTTTAATATCTTGCTAAGGTTTCACAAAAGAGGAATGATGGCATGACACGAGTGACATTTTAAATGTGACACTTTTAAATAAGCATCAATTAAATGGTACAAATGTATCACAATTTTTATAAAAGAGAGGTATGTTGTGAGCTAAAAAGCTTAGACAAGATCTGTGATCTATGTTTTATACTTTAATACAAATTTTGGGACATAAACTGATATTCTCCATTCAAATCCACATTATTTTTATCTGAAACACAGTATTATAAAATAAACAGCTCCTGCAACAAAAATCAACAATAGAAGAGTTGTTTAAATTATTTTTTAATGGTCATAGAGCCAATTTTCCTCATATTACCTATGAGGATTTAGCAGTCTCTTTAGGTTACTTGAATATAACCAAGAATGTTGTACTGATTAAGTATTACATATTAACTCAGTTAAACATTCAAGATAAAAGGACTGACAGAAAGACTTAACCTAAACCCAAAATGAATTTTGAAAATATATTTTAAAATACCCTTCCAACCACTCTTAACACACTCCTTTATGTGTTCACACAGCATGTTTCAGGAGTTGTAATTTTCTGTGCTTCCATAGGTCTTTCTACTGGGGCAGTCATCAATCATCTTCTTTCTCAATGTATGTCTTTGCATTAATCCTCGCCATTTGCCGGGCCAAGTATCTGTCTCTTGCTGACATTACAGTCTCTTCATTGCTCCGCTTTGCAAACTTGTTCACTGTCTCATGCGGCCTCTCCTGTTCTTTGCCTGTCTCTTGGCATTCCTCTGTGATTCTGTGTTTTGCTTCCAATGATGCTTCAGAACTAGAGGGTTTCTCTGGGTTTCTTTCTTTGTCCTTTTCCATGTCTCTCATTTTACTGGCTCTTTCCTGGTTAACAAACCTATCCTTTGCCCTAGAATTTGGGCTGCTTTCCTTTCTGTCTCGATTTCTTTCTGAAGCTTCAACACTGACTTCTCGTTTTTCTCGATCTCTGTATTTATCACTGTTTTCATATCTTTCTTTTCTTGCTTTCACATGCTCTTCCTTTTCTTTGCTTTTCTCTTCCTTCTCGCATCCTCTCTCATTGTGTCGGTCATAATTACTTCGTTGTCTGTGTCTTTCCTGTTCTCTGGAGGGATATTTCTCCCTGTCTCTCTCCCGTTTCCATTCTCTGTCATTTCTCTCTCTCTCATCTCTTCCCCTCAGTCTCTCTTCTTGTTCATGCCTCTTCCAGTGTGAATCTCTGTGACTGGACTCTCTGTGCCTATGGGAATCCCTTTTTTCTTTTCGAGAATCACGGTCAGTGTGATAGCTGTCCTGCTCCCTGGCTGGTCTCTCTTGGTGCTGCTCTTCCCTTTTCTCACGGCCTCCTGACTTGGAACTTTTTGTGTAGCATTGGGTGCCATGTTCTCTTTCCTCACTAGATGACGGTGAGTGGGTGGGATTCCTGTGATGCTTGGAGTCATTTTTTAGGGTCTCCGTGCCCTTTTCCCTTCTACAGTTCCCTTTCTTTTCCTCTGTTTCATCACTCTCACTGCTCTTAGCATCAAAGTCACTGTCTGCATCTGGGTTTTCCTCTACTTTCACACCAGTTTGGCGAATGCAGTTCTCATGAGGTATTCTGCTCTCTGAACTTACTTCATCAGAATATCCTTTTGATTTCTCTTCTTTTATCCCAGACCTTAAGAAAAATAATGTAACACAAAATGCCACATTATTAATTATAGTAAATAAATTCTATAAATAAATTCATAGAATTTTTATCAGTACTTAAGTCAATACACTTACAACTGTATATACTTTCTGATTATCCCAAATCCAAAAAGGTGCTGATGTCTATTTACCTGGTGAACATCTATCATTACTATATTCTAATCATTGAGATTACTTTCAATATTGGTAGAAATGAAAAAGTAAAAATCATCTCTTCTGTATAGACCACTAGAACCTTCAGATAGGGGTCTGTGGAGGGTTTTCCTGAACCTTCAGGTAGGGGTCTGTGGAAGGTCTTCTTTTTTGTCAAACATAGATAACAAATTGGAGAAAGCAATGGCAACCCACTCCAATACTCCCGCCTGGAAAATCCCATGGACAGAGGAGCCTGGTGGGCTGCCATCTATGGGGTCACACAGAGTCGGACACGACTGAAGCGACTTAGCAGCAGCAGTAGACAACAAATTATTAGGAAAAGGTATATTCTGGAATAAGTACTAGTTTTCAACAAGAAATTCAAGTCGTGGCTTTTTGTTGGATTTTTATTTTTCTTTCTTTCTAAAAAATACTTAAAATAGTCCTGGAAAAAGATGAAGATAAATTTTTTTCACCACAAAATGGTGACAAAATCTAATTCTAAATATCACTAAATAATCCTTCTCATGACTGGAAAGGCATCAGCCTCCTGCTATACACCTCAGCATCTATTACAACAAAATGGAAATATGTGAATCCATCCAGCTATTATGACCAGTTACATTAACACTGTTTACACCACCTACATTTTCCCAGCTGATCAGCATGGTTAATTTATTTACATTACTCACACAATCATTCTCAGTAATCACTTATTCATCACACGAACAAAGCAACAACTACGGTTCTCAAAGAACTGCTTTCCTTAGATACAAATTTAGGACAAATTTTACCTTCAAATGTATATATGTATGAAAAGTGAAAGTGAAGTCACACAGTCGTGTCCGACTCTTTGCGACCCCACAGACGGTAGCCTAACAGGCTTCTCTGTCCATGGGATTTTCCAGGCAATAGTACTGGAGTGGATTGCCATTTCCTTCTCCAGGGACTCTTCCCAACCCAGGGCTTGAACCTGGGTCTCCCACATTGTAGACAGACGCTTTACCGTCTGAGCCACCAGGGAAATCCAATATATTTATAGCATGATAATTTCACTATTCCTGTATCTTATGGGCTTCCCAGGTGGCATTAGTGGTAAAGAACCCACCTGCCAGTGCAGGAGATAAAAGAGGCAGAGGTTCAATCCCTGGGTCAGGAAGATCCCCTGGAGAAGGGAATGGCAGCCCACTCTAGTATTCTTGCCTGGAGAATCCCATGGACTGAGAAGCTTGGCGGGCTACAGTCCGTGGGGTCGCACAGAGTCAGAGATGACAGAAGCGACTTAGCATGCACTCGCAGTAAGTGTTAAATATGCATCTTTTGCTTGCTTAATAAGTTTCTGGAGGTGTTGCATCCGATTCATGGGATTCAGAGCAGGCAGCTTCTGTCCTGGACCCCTCATTTTCTTATCTGTTAATGGAGTTTGATTGTTGGTTTCGTCCACCATTTCTGGAATGTCAGCCAGGCACCAGGTGCTGTGCTGAATACTCATTCATCCTCACCAGCGGCTCTGCGAGCTCTGCCCCGTTATGGGTCATCATCTGACAGATGAGGTGCTGCAGGCACAGCGGTCAGATAGATAAAAAAGAAGTGAGACTGAAATTCAGACTGGCCCCTTGACTCCCCATTCTCTGTATCGTGCATATGCTTTCATCCTCCGCTTGCTCTCAGCACATCTGAAAATCAGGTCCAGAGAGTGACAGTGCCTGGCAGACAAACGCCCCCCCATGAAGCACCAGAAAGGGCATCAGGTGTAAAAGACCAGCTGACATGTGCCTTAGAGTGAGTTTTCTGTACTCCAGACTCAAACTGTACAGAGGACTAGAAGAAACCCATTTCCACCAATAAGTAAAAACTGACTTAGTGGCCATTGAGTATGGCCTTCGGAGTGGGGTCAGTTGGCTCAGCATGAAGAGTGAAAATGGTAGTCTCTCAGTGATGCCCGACTCTTTGCAACCCCATGGACTCTAGCCCACCAGCCTCCTCTGTCCATTTGCCATGGTCCAAAAGAAATATAATGGAAGACACATGATGTAATTCAGGTATTTCTCTAGCCATGTTAAAGGTAATAAGAAACAGGCCAAATTAATTTTGATGATATATTTTATTTAATCAATACATTTAAAGTAGATGATTGCAGCATATGATCAATATTAAAGCATAGTAAGATGCCTCACGTTTTTTCTCCATATCAGGTTTCTGCAGTTCTGTGTGTGTACTGCACACACATCCCAACCAGGACTGGCCGTGTTTCATGTGCTTATAGCCACACGTGGCTAGGGGCTGTCACCTGTATTGGTAGATAAATGTATTATGCTAAGACTACCTTGCACGCAGCCTCTTGGGCCTGGACCCAGAATCTGAAACAAGCTGGGCAAAAGCAATCTTCTTCTGTTTTATACCACAGCCTGTGAATGTATATGCAGTCTAGTTGAGAGCATTGGGTAAAACCGTTGCTATCTCTTTGTTATGGGGCCAAGCTTGTACTACTCACTGCATGACAGGTCAGTAAATTGAGAGACCAGGTGTTAGGGCAAGGAAGAGAGACTTTATTTGGAAAGCCAGCAGACTGAGAAGTTGGTGGACGACTACTGTCCCAGAGAACCATCTTCCCAGAGTCAGAATTAAATCTTCTTTTATACTAAAAGGGGGAGGGGTGTGATTGGTTATTGCAAACTTCTTGGTGGCCTTTGTTTGCACAGTGTCCGTGAAGGACAAGTCACGTGGTCAAACCTTCAACCAGAAAAATGTTATTCTCTGTTGTGCAACTTTTTATCTCTGTATGAATGGGAAAATATTATACCTTTAAAGGTCAGAGCTTTGAGAATGACTACCTGTATATTTCAGGCTATAGGCAACATTCTTGCTGCCAAAGCAGTAGAATAAAACGGTTAAAGTAAAAGAAACAGATCCAACAGGGAGTCAGGACTCTATTACAGTTTTGTCTTTTTTGCCTAACATAGACTACCCCTCTCTCCATTTTACAGATGAAGGTATAAACGAGGAAAAACTTCCCTCCACCCTTCTGAGTTCTTGGCTGGAGATCCCTGTTTAAAAAAAAAAAAAAAAGGATTAATGGGAGAAAAACAAACAGAAGTCTATTAACATGTCCACCCCATGTAAACATGAGAGCTACCCAGAGAAAAATGAGTCAGAAGTGGCTTAGAATTCTGGTTTATTTAGCATCTTCAAAAAAGGTCAGTAAGTCTGTGGAGAAATGACAGGACAAAAGAAGTCACTTTTGGGGTTTCCTGGGCGGAGATGAAGGCTGATGAGTAAAGTTGGTTACATAGGTTCCTCTGGTATCACCAGGTGGATAGGGTCTGACGCTGCCTCTGGGGGTTAACCTTTGTCCTTGGTGGAGGGGGAGAAAGACCACTTTTGTCAACTTAAGCTTTCTTGGAAAATGGGAGAGCAGACTATCTGCTGCTTCCCAGTTACCTTCAGCTCATAATAATTATTACAGCAAAGTGGCATCTTTTGGGGTGACATGATGTGCTACCCTTCAGAGAAGCACAGATGCTGAGGAAGCTGTCTGGGGTCACACAGGCTTTGCTGGAACCCAAACCCAGTTGATCTTTCTGACGTATTGTGCAAAACGCGAAAGGGACCGTGGCTCCCTTCCCTGTGTGGATGTGTTTGGATTTTATTTGCTTACTTTGAGTTGTATTTATTTAGCTGTGGCTGCGCTGGGTTTTTGCTGGTGTGAAGACTTTCCCTAGTTGCGGTGAGCGTCGTCTCCTCTGCATCGCAGCGTGAGGGCTCCTTGTTGCTGTGGCTTCTCCTGCTGCAGAGCGTGGGATCTAGGCGCATGAGCTTCAGTACTTGTGGTATGCGGACTTGGTTCCCTCGCGGCATGTGAAATCTTCCCGAACTGGTGATTGCACCTGTGTCCCCTGTATTGCCAGGCAGATTCTTAATCACTGGACCACCAAGGAAGCTCTCTGTATGTGTGTGATGTGCCCTCTCTTATGTGAGAAAATAGCTGAGACCCTTTGCAGGATTCATACAGTAAAGAATCTGCCTGCAGTGCAGGAGACCTGAGTTCAATCCCTGGATGGGGAAGAGGCCCCCTGGAGAAGGGAATGGCACCCTGCTCCATATCCTTGCTTGGGAAATCGCATGGACAAAGGGAGCCTGGAGGGCTGCAGTCCATGGGGTCACAAAGCGTCGGGCATGACTGAGCGACACAAAGGAGAAACGGTAGATGGGAGAACTGGCAACGTTCCCTGAGATCACCTGGTCCAACTTCACGTTCTTCCCTGGGCCCAAGGGTCAGGGAGGCTAAGTTGTGCGTGTGAGGTCAGCGAGGTGGGCCTCTTGTCTTGTAGCTGTCGTTTTGCTGTCCCCCTTGGAAGACCTTCACAGGCACTCGTAACTTTAACACGGAGCAGAGTGAGGAAAGGCCATTTCAGTGCTACGGATCTTAGGAGCATTCAGCTCACGTTTCTGTGTTGCCCTGACGTTGCTGGTGAGATTTGTCTCTCTGGAAGGAGCTGGTGTGAGGATGGGAGGAAGTGCTTCTGTCCTGGAGAAAGGGGGTCAGTGACTGCTGGCAGAGATGAGGAATGAGGTGGACTCCTCCCAAGTTGGGACCCTGGCAGCCTTCCTTGGCCAGGAAAGGATCAGCTATGAGCCGTCATTCACAGCAGGGGTTGTCAGCCCCAGGGCTCTTGACGCTGTCTGGACACATTTGCTGACTGTGTCTCAGGGGCAGAGGCCGGGGTTACGCCGCTAAACATCCTGAAATACACAGGTCAGTCCTGTCCAACCAGCTGCACTCAAATGTCAAGAGCTTTGAGGGTGGGAAGCCCTGACTTGTAAGAGACTGGGGCAAAACCTGGAGATGCCCGAACTCTGTATTCTCTGTAAAACATCTGAACACTGTTGTTTCGTAAGAGTTTGAATGTAATTACAGTGACTTTTTTCGCTTGGAAAGCTTATTAGGAAGTCTTCATGATTCTGTGGTATTTCCCATAAACCAGAGGAGCTTTTTAAGAAGTAGAAAGAGACAGCCAACAAGGACCTGCTGTATAGTACAGGGGACTCTGCTCAGTATTCTGTTATAACCTACATGGAAGAAGAATTTGAAAAAGAGATACGTGTATATATGTAACTGAATCACTTTGCTATACATCTGAAATGAACACAACATTGTTAATCAACTGTTACCCAAGAACAACAACAAAATACTATCAGTGAAAGAGCATTAAGAGCTATGCTCCATTATGAAGTAAAATTTTTTTTAAAAGAGCTACAGTCATGTTTGTGAGATTATCTGATTTCAAGAAGGTGAACGTGTATTTGGGGCTGGATTTGGAGGTTTCTTACCATAATTCCGACATTCTACCCCCTTCCTTAAACCCACATAATGCTGCAGAGTAACAGCACTGTAAAGATGCTGATATCATATATATTATCAGGCGTTTATTGCTAATTAGATTATGTCTAAATTTAGAAATGAAAGAAAAAACACCTCTCTGTATGTTTTAATTTTCTGCATAAATTATGTGTGTTGCAGGGATCCTACAGACAGGTCCTTGATCTTGGTGCTGAAAACTTCAGCGACGTGGAGGAAGTGCAGTGTCTGCCTGCTTCTGCTGGTGTAGCTATTTTAGGCAGACAGACAGTGACAGGCGTGTTCCCAGTCTGGCTGGGAGTTCACAGGAGGTACAGATGCCATTGGCAGGAGGAGGAGGCAGGGCCAGAAAGTAATGAAGGGATTAGGAAGGTGTTTCCGCCACCTTTGGTTCTGGGGGAAAATTGGGGAGCTGGTGAAATGGGCTAAATCAAAATATATTTTCTCTTTGCCCTTCACGGCTACAACAAAGGGAATCTAAAACTTGTTTCATGCTTAGCTTCCAGGAAATCCAAATTGTGTGAGTTCCTGGGGACAGAGCCAGTCTCTGATACTTTCTGGAACCGCCAGTGTGTCTAGATAGCTGAGAGTGTGAATCACATGGACACAATATACTGTAAGTCCACTCCATACAAAGGAGTTCTGTTCTGAGAGTGCATTCATCAGTCCAGTTTGTTCTTAAGTCCGATGGAGTTAGCCTTGGCACCCAGTTAACATAATTGGCTATGTTCCACTGCTTTTACGCTTGCTCCCAGACATCCTTGGCTTGAAATACCCTGTTCTACTGTACAGTCTGTAGAGTACACAAAAGCACAACCACTTGTAGAGGATGCACACGCATGACAGTGTACACCAGACGTGAACTAACACGTGCAGAAGTGAATACGTGCTTGCCTCTCTGCAACTTAAATGTTTGTGTGTAGGGAACTTACTGTCTACCGACATGCACACATACAAAAACAAATCAAAGAAGCTGCTGTTGGTGGTCTCTCATTTTTAGGTAAGTATAAGCCTTTCAACTGGGTATTGTTTTTGCTTTGGCTCCATCCCTTCATTCTTTCTGGAGTTATTTCTCCACTGATCTCCAGTAGCATATTGGGCACCTAACGACCTGGGGAGATTCTCTTTTGATATCCTATCATTTTGCCTTTTCATACTGTTCATGGGGTTCTCAAGGCAAGAATACTGAAGTGGCTTGCCATTCCCTTCTCCAGTGGACCACNACAGCTTTGTGGGAGACCACATTTGTGTGGTGTCCTTCTGCCATCCAACCCCTGTGTGGCCCTGGGCCAGACGTGGAAGTGGAGAAGGCATCCAGTCAGACTGATCCAGGAACCAGAATTGGTAGGGCAGGGGTAGCAGAAAGATGAGGCAGGACAGGAGGTACAGCAAGAGAGGATGATGTGATGGTGACCAGAGAGAAATGCTGAAGCCAAGGGCTGGTTGAAAGTCTTGATGGAGCAGGATGAGCCAAGGTACCAAGAGTCCAAGGAGCTCAAAGAGCAACAACCATGGAGGGATAAGGGTAGGACAGAGTCAAGACCAGGGGCGGGGTGGGAGAGGCAGGCATTTCTAGGTTTACTCAGAGGATTACCCAGAGTTCCTCTGGGTAGTAATAATGGTTTGGGTCCAGCCCTAGGTTAATCAGAGCCAAGTACTCTAAAACAGAGCACGGCATGGCTGAAGAAGATCTCAGGCTGCAGACAAAGTACAAGACTAGTTTTTCCAGGTGACTCAGGCTTTATCTGAAGGAATTGCAAAGAAAAAAACAAATCCAAAAGTTTAAGGTCATTAGAGATGCTAGTGAAATAAGTGAATATTTCTCCAAGAAAATTTGCTTCTTTAAAGGAGATAACACACACTTGGATATGTTAGCAAATGTATGTTTGTGTGAAAAAAAAAAAGAATCTTGTAGCTTTGTAGCCACATGGCAGCTACAGAAAGACAATATATAAAACCCATATGAGAGCTCGTTAGACTGGAAAAAAAATATACGAAGGAAGATGCCATTCCAAGAGGGAGGGGATATATGTATACATACAGCCGACTCACTTTGTTATACACTATAAACTAACACAATATTGTAAAGCAATAAAACAAAAACAAAGTGTCATTTAAGATTCGTTTATAAAAAGAAAACATTGGAAACCTGGGTATCAGCAAATTATAATAATTAAGAAAACTGCAGAATATACCTATGATACAATATTATCTGGTTGTTAAACAGATGGTTAGAAAGACTATACAATCATATGGGAAATATTTATAATAATACATTAAGTAAAAATCAAATGTAGTATTCAGATAAACAGTACACCATGATTCTAAATGTGTAGGAAACAAACATAAATTGAAGACATCTTAACAGTGGGTTTTATGGATGATTTCTCTTCTCTCTATTTTCTCACATTTTTTAATAACCTGGCTATGTTAAAATTTTAAATTATTGCATTCAATTTCAACTCTTTCCTACTGCTTAGGAATTTCTCCTTGTGGGCTTCCTAAAACAGCTCAAGAAACGAGCTCAAAAAAACCCTTCTTCCAGTCTCAGTCCCACCTCCTCCACCCAATTGGTGACCTTGCCTTTGACCATAGGCTAAATCTCCCCATCTCTCTGTCTTTGCATTCAGTTGTCTGCAATCTCTGCAACAGTGTCTTCCCCAGGCTAACTCCATCCTGTCTCTGGAGAAAGAAGGTTCTTCCTAGTCTTCACTCCAGACCACTGCTTGTGTGATTTCCTCTTTTTCACAACACTTTGATCTCTCCTTCCTATCCATAAACCTTCTCTCCTAAGCCAGATACAGCCACCCAGCTCCTCAGAGATGCTTTCCCCAATGCTCCTGCCTTCTGTCAATCTCACCTCAAAGAGAATTTTCCTGTAGAACTCTTACTGAATGTGGTATGCACTCTAAAGCCAAACTTCCTGAGCTTAAATTCTTGCTTCTCCACTACCTGGATTATTTACCCATGTTATCTCAGGTTCAGTTCAGTTCAATTCAATTCAGTCACTCAGTCGTGTCCGGCTCCTTGCGACCCCATGATCCAGCAGATGTTGACAATTTGATCTCTGGTTCCTCTGCCTTTTCTAAATCCAGGTTGAACATCTGGAAGTTCACGGTTCAAGTATTGCTGAAGCCTGGCTTGGAGAATTTTGAGCATTACTTTACTAGCGTGTGAAATGATCAGGTTACTCATCTTTAAAATAGTGACAGTGATAGAACTTACTTCACAGTTCAGTTCAGTTCAGTTCAGTCGCTCAGTCGTGTCCGACTCTTTGCGACCCCATGAATTGCAGCACGCCAGGCCTCCCTGTCCATCACCATCTCCCGGAGTTCACTCAGACTCACGTCCATCGAGTCCGTGATGCCATCCAGCCATCTCATCCTCGGTCATCCCCTTCTCCTCCTGCCCCCAATCCCTCCCAGCATTAGAGTCTTTTCCAATGAGTCAACTCTTCGCATGAGGTGGCCAAAGTACTGGAGTTTCAGCTTTAGCATTATTCCTTCCAAAGAAATCCCAGGGTTGATCTCCTTCAGAATGGACTGGTTGGATCTCCTTGCAGTCCAAGG